>KB663943.1:14847166-14858043 GCA_000349025.1 Anopheles minimus | reverse complement strand
TCATTGTAGAAGGTGTGGTGCCAGATCTTCTCCATATCATCCCAGTTGGTGATGATACCGTGCTCGATCGGGTACTTCAGGGTGAGGATACCACGTTTGGACTGGGCCTCATCACCGACGTACGAGTCTTTCTGGCCCATACCGACCATCACACCTTGGTGGCGCGGACGGCCAACAATGGACGGGAAGACGGCACGGGGCGCATCATCCCCAGCAAAGCCGGCTTTGCACATGCCGGATCCGTTGTCAACGACCAGTGCTGCTGCATCATCGTCACACATTTTGATTTGTTTGATGGAGTAGATTCAATCGAAAAGCACACTGAACTGAGATTATATCTACAGAGAACACAGAGTAGAAAAGGGAACTGTTAAACACCGATGATAACTTCAAACACAATAAACGTCGTCTCTCATTCACATCAATCCACAGAGTATGCTATGTTGCAAAAGTAGACTTTTTCAGATCATAGTAGCACTTCATCACCTGCTATGATCGTCACACAAACTAACCTCACGTTTTTGAATTCCACTAAACTGGTTACACACTGTTCGATCCTAAGGAGGGTATTATCTTGGAGTTTTCCACCGTAACTTAAAACGAACCCGTACACCTTCACTACTGCAAGAAATCAAAACTGAAACTGATGCTTACCGTATGGTTCCATGTTGTTTTTATAGATTAAAACTCTCTCTCTCTCTTTTTCTTCCTCTCTTTCTCTCTCTCTCTCACGCGCGCGCGATCCAAATCGACGCTCGAAAAGACGAACGCGGAGCCGTTTGCCTGAGGTTCGCAGAAAAGCACACAGTAAAGAGCCCTAAAATTCTGCTCTGCAGCATGCATTGCGGTGGCCCACACCACCATGTGGCCAATCGATTCGCGTCCAAAAGAGCATCACAATTTCGCCCAACACCCGGCGGTTCGGCCATATCAAGACCCCTCACCTTTTCACGCAGCAGGATGATCATTAGAGAAAATAATGTTCGATTTACTCGTCTACCCGCGCTGCTAAATCCTGGTAATAAATGCATGTTGTTACACATCCAACGCCTTCTCGTCACCCTTAAGACACGAATGAAATGCATCTTCAGTTGGGAAAATGATAAAAACCAGGTGAAAAGGATGAAGGTGAAATAAAATCAACTTCCTCAAATAATACACCGACCGAGTCGATCGTAAAAGAAAATTTGGTGTATATATTTCCTTTGCGCTATTCCGACGGGAGCAGAGAGAAATAAAACTAGCGAAAGAAGAGAAAGGGAGAGCTTGGAGCCAATAATTGAATCGTTGACCATATATAGGCAAGAAACGGAGACACGCTTTGTGGTGCACGTGTGTGTGTGTGTGTGGTTGAATCTTTCGCGCACATGATCTAAAACCATTTGTTAAGTAGAAATGTTGGAAGAAGTGGGAGCGGGAAGAGCGAAGGTGGGTTGGTGGAAGTCTCAGTGGTGGCACCAAAAATAACAGCTTTTTTAACGGTTTGAACAGTCAACCGTGACAGGAGAGGATGAGCCATCAGCTGGCAAAAGTGTTTTATCTCGCTCACACTGATTTAATTTTATTCCTCAGCTGATAGGAATGAAGTATTCAATCATATCAAAAATAATAACCAAAAATATTAATATAAATCGTTCTATACTTTAACCACTTGACAGTTTTGCCCGTGCCTCACTCGAGCAAACGGACGGCTTTTGTCTTTCTCGAGACAGGCTCGGGCAAATTTTCCGTTGTCCGTCCGATCATACCCGGGTTATTTCTAAGAACAATCACAAGAAGCATATGCATACCAAAAATACTTGTTGAGTGCGACGGTGCTGATCATAAAACAATGGTACGAAAATGTTTGGAGAAATATATTTTTATCTTTTTATTTATACCAAAAACTATTCCAAAATAAGAAAAATACACTGTGACAAGTTTTTGGATCAATTCACAACATAGCAAGACTGTTAAGGGGTTAAGTTGTCACATCGTTTCAGTTAAATTTTTGGCTCTTTGCTGCTTCGGCAAGTGTATACTTAGGAGAACAGTTTGGATTACATCATGGGTTATGCTTCAATGTGAGTTATTAGGTTAGTTTAGTTTTAGTTATTTTTGTTCGATGCTTGTCCTTTCGTATTACACTGCTCGGCGACCGGCTGTGCGAATGCTTCTTGCGTCGAGAACGTAAAGAAAACATTGAATGCGATACATGAATTTGCCGCGCAATGAACTTGGCCGGATGGTCGGAAGAAAAATTGCATTTCTTTGGGAGCAGTTCTCTCCCAACATTTTCTTCTTCGCTGCAACCGTGTGTCCAAAAACGGTAACTGAAGCTGATCATATGCATCACACGATTCGTTGAAGCACTACTCTTTTCTCACTATTCTCTCCCCCTCCCCCAATCAAACGGAGCTGACGGAATGGAACGGATTGAATGCGGCTCGTCCCGTGGCGCGCAGCACACCTCAATATGCGCCGGTTGTGCTTAGGGAAAGCGTGAAGATCCTCAAACTTCTCTAAACACCTCAGAGGGGTTCCCACTACTATGCAGCTCTTTCAAGGTCTTTGCAGTGCCTGCCCAGGGCGCGTGTGTGTGTGTTGCTTTGGCGATTGAGGAGGTGGCCAAACGAACCGAATTACAAGTAGGTGCAGTGGAAAGAAGCATCCGAAACGAGGGCGCGCGTAACGGGAAGGGCACCAACAGCAGAGCACTCTCTACGGTGAAAAGACCAAATACGCAGTGCACACATCTGGCTGCATCTTCAGTATAGGTCTTCGGCACTCTCGCGTGGAAATGCAAACTGGATCAGCCGTAAAAAAGTAGCAAGTAAAGCCGCCGTTCCGTCGCGATAACGTTTTCCTCCGTGAACCTATCCGAGTCTTTGTTTACTTCGTGTGTTGCATCGCTAGTTGCATGTTGGCAAAGGCTTCACAACATCATAAAGCAAGCTCCAGAGAAAACTGAATTTATTAAAAACCGCACATCTTGACAGTTCTTCTATAAATAATGATATAAAATAGAACCCCAATGAAATATACAAGAAATTAATTGCCACTAAAAATAAACACCTTAAGCGATCCCGTACGCTGTGTTTAATTGTTAATGAGAGCTGGTGGCCTTTATGAGCTGTATTCGATGTGTATATGTCACCGTTCATTGCACACATCGGGTTATTAGACTAGGCAGGAGGGACGATTCGATTTCCCGGCCACCATATAAAAAAACGGTCTTAGATTCTTCATTACTACTCGGCCCACCGGATCATTGCCAGCCAGTTAACCAGCCATATGTAACACACCGGTAGAGCTCTCGCATCGCTTTATTCTCCTCTCCAATTCTGGGGCGATCCCTCACACGTGATGTGTTCAGTGGTGGATCTATCTTACCATTTATGGTAGTGTGAAAGGCACTACAGCGCTCTGTGTTGTCAAGAGAGAACGATGCAGCATGTATGGGGCAACAGACGGCTCACGTGTGGTATAATTCGTTGGGCATGGATTTAAGCGCGCTCCATGAAAACCGCGAATATTTAGCGTGCACTGCAATGAGCATTCCCACAAGGCGAGGAAAATGGAAAAGCAGCTAGTTCGAAAAGAAACTACTATCAATACACACACACACACACACACAACCGTATACTCATCTCAATCGTGTCTGCGTTGCAAGACCGGAAGCGAATCGTTTGAAGGTATGGCTGGGTGAATCATACGAGTCCGAGATTCAACACAGCATAGAGACGCTCTTTGGATCTTTGGTTGGTTCGCTTTTGAAGTGTTTAAGCACGCGATCTCTCGTGGCGACACGAAATAGGAAGCATCGATAAAAGATGCCGCCATACGTGTTAGATGGTGTTGCGGGCTGGGTGGTACACATATTGGCACAATCGAACAATCACCTTAAGATGATTATTAATGAGCTAAATTTGGACGTGCTTTTTTTGCTCGCGGATAATGTAACGTCTGCAAGTGAGAGTGAGTTGTGATTTAAATTTAAATTTGTTTACATGATATCGAATCGGGTTTCGTGTTTCGTGATCGTCGCTCGATCAGAACAATAAGTTGATTCACAGTTCGTTAACTGTGATTTTTATTGTTGTATGTATGTATCAAGGTTTTGTTAACAACAAAATGCTTGTTTGTTAGACATATTAAATATATTTCTAATTTAATTTGTTTTTAATCGTGTCCATATCGAAAACTATCTGCACTTGTGTTAGAGGCAAAATACTATAAAAAAGATCTTTCAGTTGGTCCTGCACTCTTATGCCTTTGTGCACTCATTTATGGGATGAGGAATGATGTAAAATGCATCAACAGTTGTATGCATCATTCCCCCATGCCACGAACCATCATTGCTCGTTGATATGTTATATGCTGCTAAAATTAATTCGGAAAACGAACTTCACAAAAACGGAAAAAGACGCAAAGGTGCAGGGTACAATATGAAATGCGCTATTTCTTACAGTTGTCTCATAATTGCTAATGATTGACCTTTCCATTCACTATGGGGAGATCATACAGCGTGCTTTATATGTCCTCTAGCTCTTTTCAAGAGGCACAGGAGAAAAAGCGAAGCAAATTAGAACGCACTGCTCTTGCTTCACAAGCCTTGCCGAAATAAGCCGTGCATTCCATGCTATTAAATATGTACCTTCAGTTAAAGATGTTGGGTGGATTACAAGAATCTCTTAAAGAGCAAAGTTCACTTCCACGTTTGATGAAGAGCGTGCCCCATATTTTCAATGGAAAATGAGCAATATTTTGGCAATGTTTGAGATGCTCTGAACGGATCAGCAGATATATACTCTATTAATTTTATTCCACCTTATTCGAAACGCAGAACTTTTAGTGTTGTTAAAAATTGTAAATATTTACAATTCGAAACAAGCAAAACCATAATAATTATTGTTGCCCTTTCGTTATCATCACCCCAATAAGCAAGGCTAAAATGTCTTCTAGACACAATGAAACGAAGTACTTCCATTTCAAACGCTCCGGAGAGCACCATACGCGAAGGACGATGCAACAAAATAGCTAGCATGATATCGTCATCAACACTTTCTTATCTTCATGCTGACACAAAGCGTTTGCCTTTGCTTATGCACGGTTTGCATTGTTTGCAACATTTTCTACATTCCTGTTTAGCGTTCACTTGGCGATAATAACGATGGCAAGGAGAACACTGTATTTTATTTTATGGTAGTAGTTTTGAAATTAAACTACGTGGCATGTTTCTAAAAACTTGAGTTGATTTGTATGTTCAAAAGCTCTTGCAAACATTAAGATAATAGCACTAGCTTTTGGTTTCAAGCCATACCAACAAATCATGCTGTTTTAAAAAAGTGACCATTAGTACGTACTTGGACATCCAACCTAACAACCTTAATACTCATAGAAATGGGTTTACTTCTTGAAAGTTAATGTGTGTTGTCCGCTAGAGTAAATTATTTCGTGCTCCTTTTCCTTTTCAGCAAAACCATACACATGTGCGTGTCTTTACAGGCGTGCCAAGTTAAAGCCAAATCATCTTTTCATCGGTATATACACGTGCCGCTTTGGAAAAAGAAGTTATTATGAGAGTTTTTATGAGATCAATGAAACAAATCGAATGATTCGTTTGAAAATGATTTTAAAAAAGAAAGTAACTGTTCGAAATCGAACACGGAGCAATGTATCGCATCTATCACGTGTGGATAGACATCAGTGGTTTTTTCTTTTGAATTGGTAGTATAAATTTCCATAATAAAAGTATGCGTATCTTTCTTTTACTGCGGAAACAATTCACTGTACTGAAGAAAAACTGATTTTATTTTTGTTTTTAATTTCTTTCCCAGTGCACATGTTGTATAGAACAAAAGTGTATCCATAAAGGGAGTTATTGGAATAACGAAACAAATATTAAAATAACTGCAAGCTTAATAACTGTCGAGAACGAAAGTAGTTTAATGATACTATATCGATTGAGGATATACAGCATGGCCGTCATTACGAAATATAAAAATAATATATCGAAGACATTGCTAAAAGTTTGTTAGTCATCTCCATATCGCTCACGGATGCACGTCCTATGCAAGTGTTACGTTCAGAGAGATTTTCAATTTTAGAGGGTTTTTTCACACCTATGTCCCATGATTTACTTCCCCTTTCCCATTAGATACGATCAGCATCAACACTTTGCGTTTAAATTCTAGAATGTGATTACGGTTATTTTTTAAATATTAGATAAAATTCTCGATGTTAGTGAAAAAACATAAGTACAACAACGTTCAATCTTTCAAGTTCATTTCAGTTACATTTTTGCTGTCATTTTTGGCTGCATGGATCTGCTCGAAGCGTCCGCGATAAAATTTGATCGCCTAAAAGTATGCAATTATATAACACAGGTTTAATTTAAATTGCTCAGCCGTATCTTTGCCCGTTATGATTTATATCCAAACTAGCAGATCCGTTAAAACCTAATTTTACCGAAATATATCATAACTAGATAACCCTCGTTAGCCTAGCTTTACCCCAAAAACTAATCACTCCATAATGATAAAACTCTTTCTTTTAGCTTTGTACTGAAAAATTAGACATGTCTTTGTAATGTGTGGGGATGAAATTATTTGCAAAAATTTTAGAAAACAATATTTGATTCTGTGCTTAGTAAACGGTATTAACTCGGTTCATATTCCGTAGAAAATCATGCGAGTTCACTTTTCTATAGTAAACTCTTCGGTACGAAAGGGGCACATTGATGGATATTTATTACTGGTCTGCTTTTTCGGGGTTGGTTTTTTAGCAGTCACCATCTACGCGGCGTTAGCAATATGAGTAATTTAGTTATCCTTTTCTTCAGCGATACTTCACATGTGAAACAAGCGGAAATGGATAGGACACTATAGCCCCAACTGCCACTGCTGCTGCAGCAGTAAGGTCAGCGCATGAAGCTAGGATTTGAGATGTACCGTAAAAGCTTCTTGAGCTTCGGTTGTTCTTCACGCTGGAACTCGCCGGGCCGTCGGATGATGAAAGAGTAAAGTTTTGCAGTGGCCACCGCAAGTATTGGCCGCAACACTGGGGAACGGAAGCCGGTCGAAAAAGTTCTCGGTCACGTTCGTGGAGCAGAACAATTTTATGGTGCAATTATGCTTAAAAATTTATGCTTCGTAAAGCGTTCAAGAGCCGCACCATACAGGTGTTCAGGCGGGCCAAATGGGGGGCAAAGAATAATGTTCTGAAAACTCACTCGTGGCAATTTTTCGGTGCGCCTCATATGGTTTGGGAGTTGGTGCACCGTTAATGCACTTCATGTGAGCACCCGGACAGTGACCGATGAGAGTGTGTATCTGATGGCCGTGATACACAAGTTCAAGAAGTAACGAAACTTTAATGTTTCCTTGGAATCTACTTCCGGTTTTATGAAAGGAATGCGTAAGGATTTCAGGAACCAAAGTCGTACATTATTGCCAACCAACTGCATTATATCGTAACCACATATGACTTTTGAAGAAAAGCGCTGGATGGTGTTTTATGGTGTAGAGAAAAACTATTTGTAATTTCATAGAATAATGTTAAACATTTAGTGTGTGCGTAAAATGATTGTTTCTTCAATAATTATACGCGAATCATCATACAGCTTATTTGTGTTTTGTAGAATGATGGAATAAATGAACAGGTTGATCTCGTATGAAAATGCTTTTCTGGGTGTTTTTTTTATCAATAACCGTGTTAATAACAGATTTCCGGAAGAAAATCAAAAAAGTATCTTCCCGGATTCTTCTGTATGGAAGAGATGAAAGTTTCACACCTCCCACTGAACCTATCAACAGCTGAACACCCGTTCCAAATATTATACCGATCCGTCAAGTACCAGCTAATTATCCCCAGGTCACCCACGATTACGGTCGGCAAGTGGGCCCATCGAACGCTTGACATCGGGCGTCAAGTCAAGTCAAGGAAGTAGAAGTGGCGGGAAGGCAGACCAGATGGCAGTGGCTTGCTTCCAACCAAAAACAAAATGAAATATCTACCGTATGTTCTCGCGCGGCACAGCATTTTCCCATCATGTCAACAGCGTGTCAGAAAGCTGGTAACGTCCCACACTCGTTTCGTCATGCGTGAGATTATGTGTGCATGTGTGTGTTACACTGGTTAGAAAAAAAACATCGCGAGCAAGTAGCGGTTTACGGTCAATTTCTTATGCTCCAATGGATGTTATGACACGCAAAAGATAATAAACATAATCTCTGGAATCGAGAGGGTAAACGTTTAAATAAGAGCTCTACAACATAACATCAAACCGGCGGGAGCAATAAATGCATGTTTTGGAAAGATGCCGTTTAAATTGGCGGTAAATTTAGATGACTAAAGGAACTTCATATTATGCATCTATATGGAAACCTACTACCCTTAAGGAATATGCTAGTGACCGGGAGTATTATGTGGTCGTAAAGCATGTGAAGAGTTGGCGTTTTTGCAGAACAATAACTTAAACGCCAAATTCTGCCACCCTATTCTCTCAGCTTGGCACAAAAAAAAAGCCAAGACCTCGTTCTGCTTCTAATGTTCTATTGTAAGATGATTTATGGAACTAGCGAATGAAGCAAACAGCAAGATACTCCTGAATCTCTTATATCCGCTCTTCTCCTAAAGGCTTTTTTGCATGCCCGGACTAGGGACAATTATTCAAATCGTAATGGCAGAAATAAAGGGAGAAAGACCACGAGAGAGATGTAGGGAAAGGCTGTTCCCGATCTGCGATGTCAACGACGATAAAAAGCGTGTAGTTTTATGCATCATTTAAAAATTACGATGTAAGTTTTGTGGGTGATTTATTCTGTGGAACGTGCATTCGACTGAAAGGACATCCAGACCAGATTTAACTTGGTATAAATTGGGACAAATTGTGTACACTATGTGTTTCAGACTCAAACTGTAACATAATTACATTGTTCTTGCTCAGCTTGTTTTGTAGAGATATTCAATTACATCAATAACGGTCATTTGAAATTTAATTGAAGCACAACAAATTTAATGACGGCACTATGATTGCCGTAAGCCGTATTTTTTCGTAACAATGAAAATTTTGTTCTGGTATCTCAGAACTCAACAGAACTGGATAACAAATCGTCGTTTGCACATTGCCTCATTTGTTAAGTTGAACACTTCCTCTGACAACTCATCTTCAATAATCTATATCACACTCATTTTAAAATGCCGATTCGCGTGCTATAACTTCGGCGTCTCGTTTTTTGTGAATTTATTGCACTGTCAGAAAGGGCATATATAGTTCACAACACGGCAGTTTCGAAGGTAAATCTTCACATGCTTTCTTGTTGTAGCGGATTGCCACGCACTATGGAACACAGTTAGATAGAGGGTCGTACGTGCTAAACACGTGTCTTGTCTGTGCCAAAAGATTACAGTGCGTAAAGATGTGCATCCCAATCACCTGATGGTGTAGCACTGGAACATTATTGTTGCGGTGGGCTAAAACGTGTAATGGACTAGTGGTCTTGACTTCACAGAAGCTATAGCTGAAATGAAATTGTAGCTCATGATTAGATTGATTTGAATTTTCGTCAGGAAATATTGTGGTGCAACGCGACCGTTGACTGGGAACTGGCGTGAGGGGAGATCTCGTAGAGGTCTTTTAGATAATGTCTTTGTAATAGTGATATGCCGCTATGCTGATACAGGTAGTATTTTTAGAAATCTATGTTAAGCGTACTTGGTACTGCAGAATTATAGTATTCACGGTGCCAACTTCGGTCTCGATACAAACACATATGTGAGGGTATTCCGATACAGCTTCGTAAACCGTCTTGTTGAGGAGATATCTGTGTGGAGGAAAGATGTCTTGGGATGACGGATTGGGATGAGAGGGAAGGGTTTTCCTGCTGTGATCGCACGAGACGTTTCCATTTTAGGCGATAGACAGAAGAACGCCCCGGTACAATCGAAGTGCATCACCGATAGCGCCGGCGAGTGTAGGCAAGACGAACACTGACAGCTGTTGGTGGTTAAGTTGGAATATGCCGGTAAGACTGTCGCGTACCGTCTTTTGTCTGTATAAAGGTTAGTCAAAGGTTCCCGATTGAACCATTTGTCGCTGCGTGGTGTAACAATGTATGGAAGTACACATGTGTATGTATAGCTTTCCGCTTCCGAATTCGAAACAGCCACGTTTGGCGTCTTTCGTTACTCGCTTGGTAGATGATGTTCCCAATCTGTTCATATTTGGCGGTTCCGTAACATCGGAAAGTGATCTCTATCACTGTGATGTCATTACAGAGAAGATCTTTTGGTTTTATAAGATAGAACTGCCAAGGCAGGTGCGCTGTAGGCTGAGGAGGAATGGATGAAGATTTAATGGTCGTTTAAATATAGCCAGCAAACAGGCAAACGCAATCACACAGGCCTGAGACCTGAGTATCGTGGCCAAATCGAGTAGTGGGTGCTACCGCAGCACTACCGGGGCAAGAGAGATATAGAGATACGGCTGCCAAGTCCGGCCCCGAAAGAAAAACACGACGTGGAAGGGAAAATGTTATATTTGCGGGCGGGCAATAACTGAATGGATGAGATGATCCTATCAATGAAATTTGGGTCAACGAGAAAGTTGAAGGTAATTAGGTATGCAGCAATAGGTACACTTTGGAATGTTAGAGCCAAACAGCTGTGTGACTTTCTGCCTGGGGTGTTAGGAATTTTCCTGGGGGTATGCTTGCCTTGACATAAAGTTTGGAGCGATAGACCTGGAAATGAACGGATGAAAATTTAGATTTAAGGATTGTAAACTGTTTATTCCAACAGCGAGTGTAGTGTGAGAGCTTTTTGTTTTTCTTCTATGCCACTAAATCCTCGAGACGTTTTGGCTTACCATTTTTTTCCTTTTTTACTAGAATTTA
>KB663943.1:14570990-14838490 GCA_000349025.1 Anopheles minimus | reverse complement strand
TCTGGATCGGTGGATCCATCCTGGCCTCACTGTCCACGTTCCAGTCGATGTGGATCGCAAAGCAGGAGTATGATGAGTGTGGGCCTACCGTTGTGCACCGCAAGTGTTTCTAAAAGCAACGTAGCAACAACCCCCCACCAGTGTGATGTAAATCCAGGGATCAAATTGTTATATACTGTAAAAGACTAACTACAATGTTTAACGTGCAGTTTTAAGCGAGAATATATCATTTTGGATGAAGTTCGTTTTGAAACTAACCGCAATAAAATCCATCCGAAAACACCCTAAAAACCACTTGCTAGGTAAAAATTGCTTTAGAAATGTGAACGCTTTCGTTACTATATTACTCCGAAGCGCATCACCCACTACCTATCGAATGCAACCACATGAGCATACATAATTAAGATATTGCATTCACCTCACACCTACCAAACCCTATCAAACAAGTTGAACAGTTTCGTCAATTCCATTGGGAAGCACATGGCAAACATACAAATGAAGCACCCAACCACGCTAGTGATGATAAAATAATTGATGCTTAATTCGTTGGCGTTATGATTGGCCAGTGAGGATTTGCATTGTTTTTGTTTTCTTACTTTTCTGGGGAGGTAACCATTGTATAATGGTTTGTAGAGACTAACCATAAGACCATATGTTTTCCACCAGTGCTTGGCAAAGTACGGTTTAGCGAATCGTTTAGCAAGTTTCCCTGACTATTTGGGATCTTTCTAAATCCCTCGCCATTTTCAGACTAATCTAATATAAAAGACCCGCATGTTTCTTTCATATTTTGTGTTGTTGTGATGTTTAGTTCTTTACTCCAAGAAGTTTGCCGACCACTGGTTTGTACATTTGCAGATTGGATAATGCGTTAACTGGTGAATGATGGAACATTTTATAGGCAAATTGACAATGAAAGTAAGGGGGAGGTTTGGAGATTGATTATGTCCGTTGCTGAATGCACTCAATATGGGCGACACAGTAACGACTCGTTTCAAGTGCAACATCTTCGGTGACATTGTTTGTGAAGGATAATGAGATCAGCATACGTATAAGCCCTATAATAGCTTTCCGGATTGGTTGAGTACCGACGTACCCTGCCGGTCACGTTCAGATGACCCGATTGGATGCAAACCCCTCGATTATGGTGGTGTTCGATACCTGTGGAAGTGGGTTGCTAAAATCAACTACATTTACCTGGTGGGTGCCTTTGAATGCCCCTTTGAATCCATGAGCAATGTAATAAAGTATTTATTTTCATTACAGTAGGGTTTGGTTCGTCAGTTGCTTGTTTTCATTCCAGCTGGAATGGTTTAGTTTCTGGCGTATCAAGCTGTTTTATACCAACGAAAGTTTGGTGCTGTAGGTTTAGCCCATCCTGTGGGTGAGTGTGTGTCAACCTGCTACTAATTCATTTGTGGTTAAAATCATGTGTTTTGCATCGAACCTAATGCAGCCATTGCGTAAACAATTATTTATTTTGACCATGAGTGTGGGTAGGTTTGCGCATCGGAGAGAAAAAAGCGTTAAAGTTCATTAACGGAGAAAGTAAATATCACCCAGTACTGCATAATGCAACCAATCGGTTACCCGGGATTCTATGTGGCTCGGTGCAATTGCACTCAACACAAACATTCATTTCAAACTTCTGTACAATAGGGCTGTGTGCGTAGGTGTTATCCTTGATTAATAGCAACTCTGTGATAATTATATCGTTTCATGGTTTGTTTTTGTGTTCTGCGCACGAGTGACTCCCAGTTGTTGTGGTATTCATGAAATAAAATCGTGCTATAATGATTATCGAGTAAAAGCAGAACTCTTGCTCAGACCCAGATAAGTACCCGGTCTGTAGAAATATAGAAAAAAAAGTGGAGTTGTGAAAATGAATAACAGTGTCTTATGATAATATTGTTCATTACGTTATCCCACGTGTTTCTCATGTTTTCGTTTTAATTTGAAAACGTTTTACTATTCAACTACGTGATATCAGTAAGTCTTGTAAGTCTTTATATGGCCGTCATGTTCAAACAAATGGTTGTTATGCCATGAAGAAGAGGACAACTGAAAATTTTATCACATTAAATGTTAAGTTAGATCGTATACGAAACTATCCAATTAAAAATTACCAATAGTTCGATAAAATCTTGCACTAGACGCTACTCTCTTCACACTTTACTCGCTACACTGCCTAAAATCAATATCAATGCAATGGTTCGTGGATGCTACTACTGTATCAATTTCACACGAATCGCCCTTTGGAACCCGTTTGCTCATAGACTAGATCCAAAAGCCTGCCTCCCGAACCACCCACTCGTGTTTCGATGTTTCGAATGCTTTCGTGTGCATCGTTGCATCGTCAACAATTTCGTCATCACCGTTCACAAAAATGCATCTCACGTACGGAACGTTTGCCGAAAATTTGTGCTAAATATTTCAACCCAAAAACCAGCTCGTTTCGTTACGATACGTACGTGGTATTTTCCATCCTCACGTGCACTAGAGCTCTCGTAACGTTCAAAATTTTCATGTGTCTTATTTATTTAGAGGTGCGAGTGTGCTTTTTGCCGAAAAATTTCTCTTGCAATCCTGGTACATTACATTCCAATAATCCATTTAGAAGTGATTCTGAATCAAGTTCGATTGGTTTCTGCATGATCTGCTCTTGCTTCCTTGCTTTCCTGGTATTATAAGCGATTGACCAAATTTAAATATTTCAATTTAACTTTCCCATTCTATCAAAAGGTCGCATTGAAGAGCATCGGCACGTAGTAAAGAAAATGTTTCCCCGTAATTCGGCACTGTTGGCATTGGTACTGTGCTCATGCCAAACAACATTGTTTAGCACAAGCGGCGCAATGTTAACGGGCACACAATATAGTAACCGAATCAGTCGTGAGCGCGGAAATATATTGAAAAACCTCACCGGTACACAGGAGTATGAGAATCACATCGTTACCAGCAGTCTGGACGCATCGGAGCCGGTCCGAATGATGTATCGTGGACTTCGCGAGGTGTACCATCGAATACTTGGTCCAACGGGAATGCGTGATGAAGGTGTGTCACTGCAACCGCGTATACCACCGTACGTCCCGTTCCCGTGTGATGTCCGTGGATATAGAAGCCCTACTCCACCCACTAGCGTTCACCAATTGCGTCCGGGAGATTTCGATGTGGTGGCAGCGCTAGGAGACTCACTGACCAGTGCCACCGGTGCTAACTCTCGACAGTTCTGGGAGCTGTTGATCGACAATAGAGGGCTTTCATGGTGCATTGGGGGTCAGGAAACGTGGAGGACGCATCTCACACTGCCCAACATTCTGAAAGAGTTTAATCCAAGGATCTTTGGGTAAAGAAAATCATGGATAAAATTTGGAATGAGTTTACTAACGGATGATTTTGGTTCTGTTCTTCAATGCATTAGGTATTCATTTGCGGACTCGTATAATGTACATCTTCCGTCGCAGTTTAATGTAGCGGAGATCATAGCAACAACAAGTGATATGCCGTATAATGCCGCGTCACTGGTGGAGCGAATGAAAGCTGATCCACGGTAAGCTTGTTTTAGCGATGAATCAAATGCAAACTGCTTCGTTCAATCACGACGGATAATGTTTTATTAAATTGTTATATGAAATCAAATTTATTACAGCGTTAATTGGCATAAGCATTGGAAGCTCCTTACTATAATGATAGGAGGGAATGACTTTTGCTCGGATGTGTGCTATCAAACGAACGCTACCCAGTGGATCAATCGGGATCAAGAGAAGTACCTGTTAACAACTCTGCATTACCTCAAAAAGGTGATGCCAAGGTAATCTATTTGATTAGTAAAATACCTGGTGCTATCTCAAATGCCTATTACATCGTTAACGGTTTTCTTCCTTTAGAACCCTGGTCAATCTTGTTCCCTCACCTTTAATAAATCTGTCATTCTCCATCGACAAAGTGCAAGCCCCATTCACTTGCCAATTCGTGCGCCCGGTAGAGTGTTCCTGCTTGTACGGACCCAAGTACTCCAGTAAACGGAATCTCTACCGTCAGCTTGAACGTCGATTTGTTAAGATCATGGAGCAAGTGAGCCATCGGGCTGAATTCCACAGTAACGATTTCACCGTCGTGTATCAGCCGTTTTACCGAGACGCGAGTATTTTCCATCGGCGTGATGGTAAACCTGATCTTTCCATCATGGCCATCGATTGTGTACATCTCAGCCAGAAGGGACATGCTGTATCAGCGAACGGGCTGTGGAACAACATGCTAGAACCGACGCGTCAGAAAACCACCGTGTTGAGGGAATTATTTGAGGATTTTAAATGTCCAACTCCAGAAAACCCGTTCATAAAGACGTATTACAATAGTTGAATAAATACTACTTGTGGTTTTATTGTAACATTGTCATATATTTTATTAAATAAGTTCTTCGTTTACGGTGGATCTGTACACTTCTATTTGTATACAACAAAACAACAAAATAAGTTGAGTAAATGAGACAATGGTGTGTCGAGAAAGTTATATCTAATCCTAAGTTTATGGGGTGCTAGTGGATGTGAAGGATCTTTTGAACTGACTTAGATGACATCACGTCCGATTGCAAGACGCGGAATGATTCGCTGTGGATGAGTTTAGTGATGATGGGGTACACCATAGGTAGAGCGTGGTGGCCCGTATGAGGAAGATGGTGGACGGTACGAAGAGAACGATCCGTGCAGACTAGAACCGTGCGATGGCCGATGATGGTGTCCCGAGGATCCAAAAGATGGAACACCGTACGAGGACGATGGGATGGCGATGAATGATGGGCCGGATGAGTGGGATGAGCCATGAGAATAGGAACCACCCGAGTGAGATGAGTATGATGGTGCTGAATAGTGAGAAGAAACAGCCGGTACACCGTAGCTGGACGAAAGTGAAGGGGCACCGTACGAGGACGACAGCCCAGCGTAGGAAGAATGTGATGAGACAGAGGGAGCAGAATAGTGCGAAGATACAGAAGGTGCAGAATAGTGAGAAGAAACGGACGGGGCTGAATAGTGAGATGAGACAGAGGGAGCAGAATAGTGAGAAGAAACGGATGGAGCCGAGTAATGAGAGGAAACAGATGGAGCAGAATAGGAAGATGAATAAGAAGAACCTCCAGAAGAATAGCCATGAGACGGAGTGAATGAGGAATGCGAAGAATAAGAGGGGGCCGAGTACGACGATGATGATGAATGAGATGCGTAAGATGGCACGGAGTACGATGAGTGAGATGGACCATGTGCGGCCTTGTAGTACTCAGCCACCTGGATGCCTTGCTGAACGTGTCCTAGTTCAATGCCGGTGGTTTTGACGTGACCATGACCAGAGTATGATGGGACTCCATACACAGGCGACGGAGGTCCATACGATCCTGATGGTGGTCCGTAGGAGGACGAAATAGAACCCGAGTAGCCACCACCTCCGTGCGAACCGGAGTTCTCATGGTCTAGCAGTGCTTCCTTCACTTTGTGCAGCAGGCTGTGATCAACATGCAATCCCTCGGAGGTTTGATGGCCGGGACTAACGGAAATATAACCGCCATCATCGTATCCACCGCCGCCACCACCGCCTACGTGACCATGCCCATGGCCATAACCGCCATGAACTGGAGGTTCCGCACAGACTAGCGTTGCACAGACAAACAACAAGATCTATAACGAAAATAAAAAACTATTACTACCATTTTCATCAGCTATATGTTATGGAGCAGTGAAACATAGAGTGAGTATGCGTTGAATCTGCCCACGACCAAATTGTTGAGTTGACCGCTTTATTGGTTTACAAGAAGGATGCGAATAAAGAAAGTACACTGGATCCATTTGTGTACTTATTCGAGCTTATGAAAAGGAAACCGTGGCGTATACCGGATTGAAACTCAACGCTTCCACACGAAACCGGGCGTCATCCATACTGGGAAACTGTGAATATTGGAATCCCCGAGGGGTTGACTTGCGTAACACGAAATAAACCGACACTTAGAAGAAGAAGTGACCAAACTCCTTTCTCCCGCGGTTACATACCTGTAGCGTAACGGGTACGGAGCACGGCTGGAAAGGTGTAGGTTCAGAAGTACCTTGTTTTGGAATGATTACCTTTAAAAACAGGATTAACCATACCCGCGCCTGGTGAGCTTATAGTGGGTTGTGTGGAGCAAAAGCTACGACGAACAGTACTTGCAATGAGTGTAAGTTCAGCATATTTCCTTTTTATATAATCATCATAATCATTTGACGATCTTCATGAGTGTTCAAAATGACCGGTAATCATCCAACAGAAAGGTATCTGTAAACTCCTTATTCCAAATGTTCCAGATAAAAGACGCGAGTGAAAGTGAAACAGCGCTGAACCCTCGGCAGGTTTTATCCATGGGATTAACGGACGTATCGTGACATAATCACATTTTAGTCAATGTGAAGGAAAGTACGATATTTATTTTTTATTTTAGTTTGATCTTTTTTTCGTAAATATTCTTCGTGTTTATCGTAACCACCAATTCGGTCATGCCGACCACATAATGGCTAACGAAAGTTATTGATACCACGTAGTTGGATAGTCAGTCCTCACTATGTAGAAACGATCTGGATGGGATCGGATCTCCGGTCCTGTCGTTTGAAGACTGGCGCCGCTATTACCGCTTCGTAAAAATTGCCAAATTTTTAATGATGCAATATTCTGCAATCTGCAATTGTAGTGAACTTGAGTAGCTACTATAAAGGGCGCTAATAAGTGCATAGTTTATTGAAAGTCCATGAGTAGTTAGGGGAAAGATGATTTTGAGATGTGATCAATCAACAGATCCAACAGGCAATTATTGGAGAAAACGGTCAGAACGACGACCGGACGAACATGCAGGCTAGTTGCAAATTGTGATGACAATTATAATACAAACTCGATCTCCATTCTGAGGTTATAGTACATAACACGTGTGTGCCCTGATTTTGTTTCCCATTCTTCTCTCAACAGTTAATAAACAACGATGCCGTGTAGTTAAATGTAGAGAATGATTAAACATGAAAATAAAGATTTATATGAAAAAAAGCCGGAAGCTTTTATAAAACTTGAAACTTTCAAGGAAAGCTCTCAACGAAACAAATGTTCACTTCATGTTCAAGTTTTTTAACGACGTAACAATCAATTGTCCACTGTATTCCCAACCCATAGAAATCTTGATCAACCATTTAATTCGCATTTGCACTTTTCCTTTTAGCTTTTTTATTCTCTTTAACTAAAAAAAATGCTATTGTCACGTGTGCTTTAAACATATCCGCTGGTTACGTAGCTAGGAAAAAAGCACAAACACTTTTAACGAATCGTCTCTTGACGAGTGTAATTTTCACGTTTCTGTCTTTTTGCACATGCAATTAATTGAAGTGAGTTGGTTTGTGTTCGTACCGAAAAAGCGACCTCACACTGTATTGTTGTTGTTTTTGTACTTCCTATCGATTGATGAATTGATCACTTTCTCTTCGAACGGTAGTGTGCCTACGGTTTTTGGGCTCGAATAAGTACTGCCTTCGAAATTTAACCAACTGTACGTTCGGTATTGCAGCATCACAGTCTCATGTGCACTGATCAGACTTTCGGTCCCGATACTACACCACGCAACTTAACCACATTAAACGGAGCTCTTTCCTTCACGATGCAGTTGGTTCACTTTCTGTTACATGACAGTATCACACTTACCGCACTAAATTGATTCATTTCCCTTTTTGTTTTCAGCGCGTGTTTATGGAGTAACTGATGAGAAAAAATCGCTAGTTTTTGGCAAGGTTAAGATCCCAGCGGCTGTTAGGTACAGCAGCACGATGGGTAGCTTAGCAGTTGGGCTCTGCACACTGTACGGCGGGCACTGATGACTTACCGGTGGCGAGCAATCTCTTTTATACAACCGGGCACGAGCGATCTGGTTGCGTGGAGTGCAGATCTCTCCAGAGGTGGTGCACGGTTTATCTCGTGTGCCATGGTGCGAACAGAAAAAGAGCGAATCAAGCATCTCCTTCCAGTCCAACCGGAAGGGTGGAAACTGTTCAAGCTCCTTATTCAATGCCGGCATCTTTCACTTGTTCGGGAGGAAGACCACATGAGTATTTCTAGTCCCAGTGGGAGACACAGACGGTACACAGCTGGATTACGCGTCAGTGAGCGTACTTTGGCGGGTGGCAGCCAATTTTTGGTAAATTTTTTGGGGAATCAAGTTTGGAGGCACTTGCCTTCACGTAACCTCATCTTGGTCTCATCTGGTTGCTGATCGACAGTGTTGGATTACCTTGCTGGATTCGGTACGCTGAAATGTCTCTAGAAAGGGAGATGCTGTTCCATTTCGTTCCTGAAAGTCGCAAACAATCCTTTACGCCGCTTGCGTAATGCACAGGACAAGTCGAAAGGAGTTGGAAAAACGACAGTGATCGGGAACGCAGATCAGTCGACATTTTCAAAAGATGATGACCGCTGCGAAATGTCTACTATTTTCAGGGAAAGATCCCAATGCGCCATTACGCACTAGTTAGTCGAGTTATTTACGGTATGATCGCATTGATATAAGATGTATATTTGACATTTGCAGCTGCTGTGCAATTGTCGACCGTCATTATGTGGCGGATTTTGGCTCAATGGTCATAGGTTTTGTGTTGGGGTTACAATAAAAGGTTGTGATCGAAAATGTGTTGCTCTTATTTACAAAAGGACCAATGCCGAAGAAGCGCATGAATAGAGTGGGTAGAAAATTTAGATAAAAGTTTAATTTATGCTTATTAAATTTCATTCAACCTGAATAAACTTTAATAAATATGATATTTCCGGTAAATTAAATATTTATTGTAATCGGTTAGAGGTCTAACCGCACCACTTACCTGCCAAATACAAATATTTACCATTCATCAGATACTTACGTTCGAAATAAAGTTTACTCGTAACTATCAACAGTGGAACATTACTAACTCATGGATGTTATTTGCAATAACATTCTTATATGCGTAGCTTTTCCCTTGAATTTGCTTGACAATTTCAATGATTCACTACGCAATTTTTGTAAAAGCTTCCCAAAATAAGACTAATTAGACTTGCTTGAGCTTCTTTCTCGCTCGTATTATGAAACAGTCATGGACAAATGTTGTAATCAGAACACATCAAATATCAGCCATTATGCAAGACCCTCCTGACCGTTGATGATCACTGAACACGACCCGTTACATTATTTGCTCGATGATTGACCGCTTGGGAGGAGCTGGAAAGCGCGGAAAACATACACAGCTAAAAACCACACGACATTCATCATATCGTCTGACTTTTATAACAAATGCTTTATGACAAACGACAACAACCGCTTTACTAGCATCTGTCTTTCTCTTGGCTCGTTAGCTTTGGGAAGCGAAATCATTTGAAGGTTTGATGCCATGGTAAAGCAACCGCTTGGTTTTTTTTACGAAAATCGATCAAACGATCGAACTGGATCACAGTTGCATTCCAACAGCGAAAACCCGAAAAGACCTCGAAGCACACATCCGAATTGGCCGAGAGCGTTTGTGACAAATTCGGTTACATGGCGGAAGTTGTGTTTCCGTCCAGGCAGCAGGTTCAACAAGGGTTTGAGAAGCTGCCAATGTTACCATCGTACGGGAGTACCACCGTGTATGATACAATATCTTTGATTGCCGAAAATGTGGTAAAATTATTTACGCTTTTCTTTTCTCTCTCATACCTGGGCTACTCACGGTACTCACTAGGAACCATTGTTTGATGGACTACTGGAGAGATACCCGGATTGCATAAGCGTTTGGCGGTGAAAGAAGAAATGTGCTCGTGGCCTAGTGGCCCATGAATGTTGGAGTTGACGAAGATAAAGTGAAGGGAGTGTTGGATCTGGAAACGTTTTCAACGTTCCGACAATGTCTATGGAACGGAACCTTTCCCGCGGGTTGGTCCATGGCTCGTCCACTTGGTGATTGGAATCCTACTCGAACAAGTTCTTTCACCCGGTTTAAACATATTAACGCCGCGTAACATAATCTGTCGATCGCGACTCGGAGGGTGATCGTCCCGAAAGGTCGATTGAATTTGCTGACTTCTGGGTGAACAAGGGTGTAATAAGTTGTGATAAACTCATAATTCCGACACCACCCAGCAATGAAGGCACATTATGCAATTTGGGAGAAGGAAATGCTAAACTGGGAAAGTAAACGAAAGCTGTTTGACCGGAGTTCTGCTGCAACCGTCAGGTTGACCGCCAGGCAGCAGGTTGAGTAAAATGTGTCTCCTTAAAAAGCTCCTCTCTAAATCATGAACCACAATGATTGATCCTGTACACAAATAAAAGGGGAATCCCCTGAACATTCTCCTGCTGGGAGCGTCATTATCAAGTCGTTTGATGTAATTCGTCTTCCTGTTCGCAATTGTTTAGGACATTACTGTTTGTTTCGTTGTTTGCAATTTAAACAGCAGCGAAATACGTTATGAATAGGATTGGAAAGAAGATGGAAAAAAACATACGAAGCAAATATTAAATAAATACGTTTTCGATAGGCAACCTGTAAACGGTTGGATCAACAAAATACACATACATTTGCTCATGACATTTTAAAAAGTCATTTGACAAGTTCAGGTAAAACCTGATGGGAGTGACAATGTGAAAGTGATTATAGAATAAATGTTATGTCGAAGAGCCATTTTTTGATTTCTTTGGTATCGCATTATTAACGTTTGGAATAATTTTCCCATAACGATTATTAGGCCCAAATGACAGGAGACACTTTCAATTATCTATTTGTAGAGAATCTGCAAAATGTGCCAAATTATTATGGCAACAATGAAATCTGTGCTTATCAGCTTTATGCAATCTTGTTGAGTGCTAAACACATAACACGCTTCCATCGCCTGTCGGATAGGCAACAGGCAAGGCAAAAAATGCAACCTAAAATGCACTACACTTCGCGATGTGACGGAAAATGGAGCAAAAAGTTGATCTGATTTTCGTTTTTTTAACGTCTTGCGTTCATATGATGCAACCGGCATGACAGTGACGGGTGGAACGGTACCAACTTAGTACAAAATGTGGGACTGATGCACCGCAGTCGAATTGAAGAAAGCAGCAAACAAACAAAACAGAAAGAAATAATGAGAAAAGAAATTTAAATTCAGTTTATCCAAAACTCCACGCATCGTGCATCGATGTAGTGTGAGATGGAGTTGTTTCTTCTACCTTTGCCAAAAGTAATTTTATTTTATCTATTTTTTGCTACATAATTGCATAATTATGCATTTCGTTCCGGCTGTCGAGCGTTGCGAAAAAGAATATACAGGAGTGAAACAAAATGTAAAAAAATCACACATTTATCAACTCGCCAAATGAATTTGATTTGCGCTTCTCATTTCCTTTCAGTTGTGTGTATGTGTGTATGATCACGCATAGGTACTTGCTAAGGTAAGCTGAGTAGTTCGTGTCGCACTACTTCACGCCTTCACCATTTAGTCACTCATTAGGGCTATGGTTCAGCAGTGTAGTAGCAGAAGGTTTTACGTCTCGCTGGTTCGTTGAGTGTTCCATTAGAGAAATAAATGTTTCTTGTGTTGATGTTCGTCAGCGATGCGGTTAATTTTTGTCGCACCACTAAAGGGAAGCGCCAAGAGTGCACAAATTGAGTGGGTTAAATTTGCTTCTTCACTCGCTTGTATTTGGCGTTGCTGGGTGACGGCCTCAGTGAAAATGCGCTTTGTTGACACTGCGGCAGGTGGAACCGACGGGTTATGCAATCGGTAGGTAAGAGTTTGCATGTTAATTTCTCGCTCACAAGATGCTCCCCAGCATTGGTTGAATAGCTGCAAATAAATTCTCAGGATTACGAACATATACGAAACATTCATTCCAATCCAATCCATTCGAAGGGCAAAAAATCTCATTGGCTTTGAACTGAGGAAAACTCAAACTGAAATGATAATATCACATTTCCAAAGAAACATTAACCGACTAAAACTTTTCAACACCTTATTGACGAACACCTTCCCCGCTGTGTTTATGCGCTACTTACACGTATGTTCACCATGTTTATTAGGCTTACAAACCTAGTATGGCTTTATGAAAAATGGTCAACCTTTACCGAGTTTAATCAATCATATCCAATTAATAAACATCCAAACAACTAAAGAGCGCTTCAAATACCATACCTGTTAGGATTATTTGTATGTTACCTTCCTAGCGTGAGCAATTACGCAATTCCAATGCCCTAAGTCACGTGTAGTCGAAAAAGTGATTAATAGTCGGGCAGGGATGGATTAGGGATTAGGATAGATTTACTCCAGATTCTGATACCTGCCGCTAAAATAAAATATGTTGTAGACCTACCTAAAATACTGAGCTACCTTTCACTATGATGCTCCGTAACCGTGAACCAGGTGAAACGGCATTTTTTCATATGAGACCGTGATGGGGCTGAAAAAGCGCAATAAGCAGTGTTTTTGTGTACCGAAATTACTTTAGGGCACACTAAATTCCGTTGCAGTACCGGGTACGCCTAATCTACGAGCATCGCGGTTGTTGCGCAATATGGATAATGGAAAGCTCATGAATCCCGGGCTCACGATGAGAACTAGTGCATCATTAAATCATTAGATGCGTATTTTTGTGCAGCTAGGCTATGGTTGCAAATGTGAGCCTTAAGTGACAACTAAACGGCCAGACAAATTCGGTGGACATGGCATCATAACACATTTCAAAGAAATAGGAAGAAATGGAAGCACGAGCTTTATAAAGCAAAGCACATCTTTATGAATGAAATGGGAAAGCTGGGGTGGATGGTTATTTGAGGGAAAGTGACGCTGGATGAAAGAGGATCTTATCGGAACTAATGAAGATGTTTGATAGATATAATGGTATAATTAAACCATTTGGTCTTTTTCATACACGTAAGTGCTTTGCGGGGAAGTAACTATAGTATTTCGGCAATGAATCGGAACGCTCTTTCTGGTTTTGTGCGCGTGTAAAAGGTTAAACATTATTGAAGTATTGTTTATGTTCAAACTGTAGACCCTTTGCTTTCTGAACAATTTCGTGGTTTATTAGTTTCTTAATTGCGGATAGCAGGCGTCATCAAAGGAAAGGACAAGTAGAGTCTTCTCTTGGTGTGACAAACTGCAGATGCATTAGAAAACATTTGTAAGTAGTTTTATTGTGTATTGCTACCACCAGGAAAGTTTTTGACCGTTTGAGATGTTGAGAAGACACACTTAACCTATTTATTTTCGAAATTCCAGCAAACAGAATAGTTGGCCTGCGTTCCGAGGGAATGGTCCGGATGGGATTCGATCCCCGTCACGGCCTTATGAAGATCGGCGCCGCTATCTTCTCTGCCACCGACCTGCTCCGACTTAAAGATGCCTTGGCAAATGAGGAAAAGAAAGACGTCCCTGTCCGGGATCGATTAATCGACTGTGAATCAAATACAATGACCAGAGTTGAGCTGTGCAATAGTAAATGTCAACTTAACAATAGAAGCATTTCAGCATGGCGTGGTCCGAAATTTCGATCCGTAAAAAGATTAAAGGAATTTGGTTATACTTTCGTTAGTGCTACCGGAATAGGTGTGTGTGTGTGTGTGTGTGTGTGTGTGTGTGTGTGTGTGTGTTAGTTGCAGCCATAATTGTCAAAATAGTCAGTCACATTCACTCCCCATGTCATCATCGATCGCTTGTAGAGTACTAGCGTCGAGTGTTTTCCTACATAATTCGTAATTGATTATTTAATTGATGAATAGCTCGCCAAAAGTTGAGCCGAAATAGGTATTCAGTTCCACTCAAACCACTGCATTTCGGGGGTTTTTGATATGTGTTTGAGCGAAAGTTAGTGAAGAAAGGTTTCGGTTTCGGTGAAAGGAGCGGTTCGCTTGTTGCATGATGATTTCTAACATAGATATTGAATGATGCGGTATTTGTATTTTTCCGTTCCGTGTTGTTTTCTTTTTAGGGCAGTGTAGTGATGTTTCAGCAAAACGGATGACAATGCGAAACGCCGAGAGGGATTAAAATAGGGATTACTTAAATCATCAATGCCCTGCATTGTTTGCATTGTTGTTGTTTGAGGGAGGGGGGAGGGGGCGTTTAGGATTCATATGGGGTCGGTTATATTTGATAAGCGTGTTAAAAGTAGGGATGTGGTGATAACCCGTTGATAGTTTGATACTGATTTTGAACAAAACTCTAGGATTTTTCATAAAACTTCTTGGAAATGTTTAATGTTGGAAATTTTGTTTATAGCTTTAAATTCTATCTAAAATTATCAGGCATCAACATTCCAGATTTAATTCTCAATTAAGTAAAGTTATCATTCAAATTTAAAACTAAAATAATTTTCAACTAAAGTCACAAATTTACCCATAGTGTGGCTGCGGATTGCATACCCAGGCATTGCAAAAAAACATCGCAGGTGTAGAAAAAACAACCATAGTCGACGTTTATTAATTAAAACATAAATGTTACATTGTAAAGATTGATTGGAATGCTAAGTTAACAAAACGAGTATGTACATTTTACAAGTATAATTGTTTTAAAATAAAATTTCCAAAGTTGATTGGTTTTTTATTCTATGTTTTACTTTCGATTCAACTTGTGTGCTGCAAATTGCCTAACTCAGGCGTTCATCTAAAAACGTTGCATTTGCAAATGCATTAACAAGCAGAAACATGCATTTAAAAAATATACATACATAACACAGATTTTTAAAACAAAAACCTTGTGCTAACGTTACAATGACTTTGCGAAAAACATTATTGAGCATTTCCGTAATCTTCACAGCGTGAGCATTGTGAAAAGCAGAAAGAATAAAAAAAAAACACATGCTTCATCTTCAGACCCTCAGAACTTCTAATCAGATCGGATCAGGCGGTTCAGTTCGAACACTACAGATAATAAATGAGGAAATTATCAGCTCATTCGATACCGGTACCGGATTGTAAGCTGAATGTAAGCAATTGGGGCAAGGTACCACTAATTACCAAACGGTTTTTCGGGCCATCGACCAGATTTCTATGCGTCAATGTTCAGACAGAAGAAGTGTTTTTTTGTGGAATGAAGATAATTATGGGCAAGTGGTATAGTAGAGAAGGTATATTTGATCGCATTAATCTCATGTCGGTCAGCAGTGTTCTAGTGTGGACCGTTGGAGAAGGATCGCAAGACGATTTTTGCATTGCAACGTTAGTGTGTTCTAATGTGATAGCGTCGTGTTGATCAGATTGTGCGCGTTAAACAGCAAGCGGTGAACGATATATTTGTGTTTGAAAGTGGTAAGTAGTAGTTGGTAGTGATTATTGTGCATTACTTTTGCGGATGTGTAGCGTGTTTAGGACATTTCATTCTCAAACACTCTAACAAAAAAAAAAAAGAAATAATAACACAGCTTTTATTAGCCGGGGGAACCGCAAAAAGTACGACTTTGTTTTAATGCTATAGTTTAAATTATTGTTACTTATTATTTTTTTTTTTGTTATTGTATGACGGCCTGGCCGTATTAGACTTAGTTTACCACGTAGCAAGATAGTCAATCACTGCTACGGGGGAGCGGTCCAGATGGGATTTTGGTCCCGGTCTGTCGTGTAAGAGAGCAGCGCCGATACCACTACCCCACCGAGCCGCCCCATTGTTACTTATTATAAAATTCCTAAAATTATCAGCTTGATGTTTGATAGCTTGACGCTAAGCTAAGATTGCTACATTATTGCAAACAACTATTCAAGCGTTAAAGTTGACTATTTTTATTTCAATACAAAATGTAAACTTATTTACAAAAACTGTGAACTGGGCTTGTTCTGTGGGGTAAAATTATCATGTGGTAGTAAATTTATTGAACTTTCGCATAAACCGCTGTTCTAGAAATTGTTTTTTTATTATTTCGTATTAACGGCATTTGAAAGAGTGCACTGTCGTATACATTTTCCTAGAAATTATAACTCTCAATATCATGATCATCTTGGGCTTGGGTTTTTCACACGATGGGCTGGGACCAAGATCCCATCCGTTCTTCCATAGCAAGGACTGTTTATTCGGCTGAGTGATAAAATAAGCCTAATACGGTCTGGCCGCCATACAACAACAAAACAAATAATTATCATCTTCCTGCCATCGTCGTGTGACCTTCACTGCGCATTGCAGTTCAACAGCATAGCAATGTTAAAACTTACAAGGATTCTACCCCGGAAGGTCGTACACAAAACAATATAAACGAGAAACATGTTTTAAAACATGCTTTTGTCAACTAACAGTTACCTTCGACTTTCGGAACGTGTGCAAACGTGTAAAGCGGAATGACATCTGATTACCTCTTTAACATGTCTGAGGTCAATCTGGCTAGAGAAAAGGAGGAGCCAAAGTTGTGTAGACCCTTCCTTCCCATTGAAAGTGCACCAGTTCATTCAAAACTGTTCCGACCAGTAAAGGAACGGTGCAAAGCGATCGCATGCCCTGGGTAAAGTGTGTTATGTTTTTTTGTCATGTTTCAATTTTCGTTTTTGCATACAACTAGTATGCCTATTCTTTCTAGGTATGTGGCTTTTGTTTTTGTGTTTGTATTGACTGGCTGGGTCTGTGAATAGTGAAACATGCAAGAAACGCTCGTCACGAACCATTGCTCCAGCGGCACACGGGCGAAAAAGCATCGAAAGCCACCTTGGAAATAGGGAAGCTGTGGTGGGTAGAAGAGTTCGATCGACCGCTTACGATCGTTAGATGGTTGAAGAGTGATCAGTAGCACTAGAAGCTTGATGCTGATCACTACCCACACGACGGATATTTTCCTTTTGCAGCGGTGCCAGATGAATGTGCAGTGCTGTTTTTTTAACCATTGGCCCGGCCCGGGAAACATTGTAAGCAATAGTGGAAGTTGTCTGTGTATTCAACTAAGTTTTTGAGCGCGTATTTAGGAAAAGAAGAAGAGTTCTTACTGTGATTTATAAAATATTTCGTGAGAAGTGCGTTTCGCAAATAACAAGACCAACGTACAGTGCTAAAAAAGTGCAAAAAAATCAAGCACGTGATCTATCAAGTTCATTGTTAATCGATGTTCAAGGTCATGTTTAGAAGTGGTTAGCAGTGAACGGTGAAGTTTGTGCAAAAATAATTCCACCCAAATATCCGGTGTAGAAAGCCGGTTAAAAGCGATTTAAATAAAAGCGTGTCAACGTTACGATCTGATCTGTGGCAACTTGTTTGCCGCATTGCAGCATTTCAGGGGTTGAAAACAAATCAATCCAACACGCTCAGCATGAGCCACCACCTAATGAGAGCAGGGTTTTGAGTTTCATTAGCGTTGGGAGCTTGCTGTTTCTGTGTATGTATTGTGTAAATAACCTTAATCGACCATTCCAGATGGTTCAGGTAATGGTAGTGGTACGAGTATTCATTGAACAGATTAATTTACGGGAAGATTAACAGCAGAAAAACGAAAAAATTATGGTATCCATAATGTTGCAATGTTAATTGGGTAAGATAAGGTAAAACCCCAAAGGCTGTATTTGCCCCTTTGAATAAGGTATAGAATGCGGCTTGAGGTTGTTGCTTTGTAATCGATTCTGAGTAAAACTACAAGGATTTTCATTAGGATTTCCGCGTTTCTTCATTTTCCTCAAGCACAGGCTCGAAGGTTGTCGTTTAATAATCGAATGTCCTTCGAATAGAAACTCATCTTTAGGAGTGGTATTAAACATTTAAATAATAATAAACTCTTCATCATTCCGCGTCATGGTTGCGCTCATGCTGTTAGGTTAAATGGAAGGTTTGTTTAATTTAAAACACAAAGGTTAAACTTGTGTTTCTTTTAACTTTCGTCGTTTGTTTCATCAAATGAACCCATCTGCTTGAACATGATTTTTGAATTCAATTGTTTTCAAATGTTAATAAAGACTGTTGCTTGAGTTTTGCAAAGCATAAGACTTAAAAACGTAGTTTGCAAATAGTTTGAATGTTGCACGGTTTTTATTTTTCTTCTTCTAGTGGATCGATTCCTTTTGAGGCAACAAGGTTGACATTTGTCACATTGCAAATGGGAAACAATGTACTTATTTTACTTTTCTTTTCCGTTTTTGTTTACTGTTGAAATCACGTACATTACAATCCTGGGGCCTATTTGCTTAGATAAATCGATGTCACAAACCGAAAAAGAAGAAGGTTAGAAAGGGAGGGAGAAAGGGTAAAAAACGACAAAGAGCGAAAGCGAAAACTAGTGGGAGCAAATCGTTATGTTGCCAAATATGTGCCCCGCCACGCTTTGGTCGTTGAAGGTTTATCGCTTGTGCTTCCTAAGCCGGTCGTTGAAGTCGTTCGTTTTGGAACGAAAAAATGAACGAAACCTTGTCGCGCGACCGCAATGGCACATTCTGATTGACGTATCGTTCCGGATGTCGAGTACCAGCTTTGGTAAATATTTTAAAGTGGTGGAACGCATTGTGGCCATCCTCCGCATTTGGCGTAAGGGTAATTTCGCTTTCCTCGGTACGAGAGTACACTTGTAGGATGCGTGAGGTTTATGTTTGCATACCATTAATGAAGTTGTGTATGCATTGCGTCGAAGGAGAATGACGCTCGGACTTCGAAGACAGTGTCCCCATACCGCGTGGTAGACAAGGAGGATGAAGGGAAGCAAAAAAAAAGAATCGTTTCACTTAACCCTTGTTTCGACGCATGGAGATCTAGCTAGCGATGTATTTGCGAAACTGTGACTGAGTGTAATGCGTATTTGATAAATGGATATTTTTGGCTCATCAACAGGTTTCAAGAATGTGCTTTTATTGTATAATTGCTCATGTCATATTGCATGATAACGTAATACATCCGTTTCATTTCATAAATGATTGAGTGGTACAACACAGCTTCATACAGATAATCCTAATAATAATTTTTAATGTATTTTATGAAAATCTATAGTTTAATAGCATTGACAAAAAATTTTAAAACTTCGTTTAATAGTTTCTTCGTTTAAAATAGGTCAAGAAATCTTCATGTCTTTGAAGCTTAAGCTGTTAACTAGCTTCAAAGATGCTTCACGGTGCTTCACTGGTTTTTGCTGATCTTCACTCGTCTATTGTATGTTAATTGTATCGTTAACGTTCCTCAATGTAACCATTTAACCTCATAAAAAGGCGAGCCATTATCTTTTACATGCTCAGTGTCAATGTCATGATTCCTCTATCAGATGGTAGGAGGTGAAGAAAACAAGCGAAATACACATGGTAGAGAGAAATGATTCAACTTCGAATTCAAACCGCTTGGCGTCTAGACGGCTGGCACACGCTGGCGCTAACTTATGTATTGTTTAAATTGCGTAAACAAACAAACCGTAATCATTTTGCCGTGTTTGAAATGGAGACTCGCATTGTTGGTTTTACGCGTACGATCACACATGCACAACAGTACAGCATTTTGTTTTGGAGTGCAGTTGGGTTTTCGTGTGCGTTGGATATGCCGGACACGTGCTGCAGGCTCATCGCCACGTTTATTTCGCCTCTGTAGGATTTCTGTAGAGTAAAAGTCGTAAAAATTGTACTGGAGGGAGGGGTTGATCGAATTTAAAAGCATGCGTTGGCTATACTTTGATGAAAGCATTAATATAATTTTAGGTAAATTTGCTTCATAATAACATTTTAGCAATATCTACATTCTTATTGATACAGTAAACATCTAATGCAACGTAATAAAATAAGTAAATTTCACTGTTGATACTGTTGATTTCACTTATTTCGAAGATAAATTATGCTATGGACAGAATAAAACTGCAGCACTAGATATTGTACAGGAGTATGATTGGTTGCAATATTGGAATTTCGTTCCATTGCGTTTGCCAACAAATCGCGACAACGAAAGGGCTCATCGGATCACATCAATATGTTTACAATGTATGAAGCGATCCTAAAATGATATTTACTTTAGTTATCGGAACTCTAAGTAATGTGTCCAATGGCATTGTTGAATCAGTCGTATATACATCGAATAATCACTAGTAAGTTTTGGTTTTGTCTTGAGAGCTACTAATATATTTGACAGCTAAAGAGTTTTGTGATCTTGCGTTGGTGTACATATTGGCTCTAATAAAGTGTTGCAAAGACTGTGTTTATCTTAATAAGTGCTTGCTTTTTGTCGCTATCTGACCCTGATCGGGGCGAGATCAATTGATGGTGGGTTCAAGCATGTGAAATCTCGTCCAACAGGTCGCTCCGATTATAATTTCCAACCAGCGGGTATTTTTCAGCACTAACCCAAGCGATTAAAGAAACTTTAGATGCAAATTTTTATCTTCTAGGTGCCATAGTAGGTAGGGGAAAGGGAGAAAGCAAGTGCAAAACGGTATCGAAGGGCACCGATAGTATTTCTTAGTTGATCGTGATGTAAATATCCGTAAAAACTTACACACGCAAGACCGGCTACTTAAATCGCTGCTTTGTAGATAACATTGGCCAACAGGTAATAGGAGAAGTTGTGTTAGACACGGACAGACGGCCCACGGTATCTTCACTAGGTCAAGGTGGTCTGATAGGGTAGTGACGGGTTTGCGCGGTTTTCTCATGCATTTTCTGCTCTTGGCACCGGTTGTGAACCACTTTCGGTTTTGAATGATAGACTCAGGGATGTGGAAGCGGTTACCGCGGTGTATGGCTTTGCATGTGCAGAGCAAGATGTGACTGCACATTACATCTTGTATGTACTGGTAATAAGTATAGTGGAGATTTCATAGCATAAACCACAGTCAAACGAGTAACTGATCCTATAGTTATTAAAGGTCTTAGCGTTTATCGTGTCTCAAAGAAGATATTTGTTAAAGTGCAGAAGAGTGCGGTTCGTTTAAGACACTGAATGAAAACGTTAGGGAGTGATTAAATTACATTGTTGCCAAATCAAGGGTGAGGGTTCACGGAGTAGGAGAGGTTGAAAGATTCAAGGTTGCCTCTCTATATTTGCGGTAGTGGATGATCTACGGTCAATGCACTATGATTGGCACTAAGAAGAGTTAATGACTGGTAGCATTAGGTACTCTAAGGGGGTTTCTGCTTTTGTTTATTGTTTCGATTATTTTGTTATTCCTTTTTTCAATATACAGCACACAGTTAGTTATAGTTTAATTGGATGTTTCGTTCACTTTTTGTGAACACCCGTTTAGTGTCTGAATCAACTTTGAGAATCAGAGTCTGTCAACAGAAAATAATTAATGATTTTTGAGTATGATCAGAATACGTCACACATTTTTGTTCATTAACTAATGGGTATTAAAATCAGGCATAAAATTTATCTTTTTTTACGGACGTGTTAACGCAAACCTGCGTTCGTTAGAGACTCGTTAACGATTTCTTTAACACTCTGTTGTATCTGCCTTGATGTTTTTTTGTTCAGCTCACAACCTAGGTCGAATATTCAAATTTGTTTCTATCCAAATCCTGTTTTTTCTGTTATTTAATACTTTACGTTTTGTCCGTTTTGTTTCTTGGTTGATTGTAGAGGTATTTTGAACTTGAACTTGGACTCTGGCGTACCTAACATCGCAAAACATGACTGAAAGTATAATTTCTTCATGCACATAAATTTCTAGCGTAATTAATGTGGTGAGAAAATTGGCACTTACCAGCTTTCTATGACGTATTTAAATGGTACTAAACACAAACAAACCCCGTTTCATCCCCTTAACTGTCTCGAAGCGGAAGCTCATTATTCCAACACCATACAAGACAAGGGTGTTCGTTTTTATGAATGAAACGAAAACAAGGCGAAAAGCAACGAGAAAGGCTTTCCTCAGAAGAGAGAAACTGTTTGATTCATTCCATTAAACCAACCGGTTTCTTACTGCTTCGTCGCCGTTTGATGTACACCACCGTATGCGATTACGAAAGCGGAATTATCGATCGAGACGTGGCCCTCGGTTACGATCGATTGGAAATTTCATTGTATATTTTCTCCACATGTTTCCATTCCATTAGTAAACGATGTAGGTAAGAAAGGCTCGAAGGTATGTGCAATACATTTATTGCACATACAGTTGAAGTAATTGCTATCTTTAGCACCTAATTCGGTCAACGTATCAAGGTCGCACAGTTTTCGGGGCGAATACGAACGGGTGAACGTGATTATATGCACACTGAATGCATAAATGGCTCGTTACAAAATTATACTTTGTATAACGATAATCGAATCGTCCGACAGTGGTGCTGGTTGTGAAATACATGGTTATTGAGTTATGTTTGTTGAAATCAGTGCGCGAAATTCAGATAAGATTTGAGTGACTTCAAATTGAGCTTTTAAATTATAAATTATTGACTTTGAAAATTTGCAAAGAGAGATCGTTGAGGACTTAATATGGTGCAACTAATTTTCAAAATTTTAAACCATTTTATTTTTGGGGTTTTATCGACCTGGGTGGGTTTTCGTTCTATTTTTGATACAGGTCTTCGAAACAACGAACAATCTGCATGAAACACAAGCAATTACATTGTTCAGCTAGAGCTACACTTTTTCATATTTTTCTCACCATCAGACACTGGTGCACGGTGATACGAAATGATTCTCCGTTGTTGCGTGGTGTGCGTGTTAGTGCTTTTTCTGTTACCGGCGACACATGGCCTAGTGGGTCGGAGGGATACACACGTCGACATTACCGATCAAACGACACTACTGGATGGGGTAGGAATGCGGGCCGCGTTTCGTTTTCTGCGCACGTGGATGTTTAACTTCGTCGGACGTACGGGACAGCGCATTAGCGGGTCCTTTCTGCAGGATCAGATTCCTTCCGATGTGCCATTTCCGTGCAACGTATCGTTGGGCAGGAGTTCCAGAACGCCAGCTAGTGTACATAAGCTACGACCAGGTGAATTGAAACAATATTTAGTTTAATTAATAAATTTATATATAAAAAAACAAGTAAATGCAAAACTGAAATCAAGAATCTGACATTTTCGATCGTTGCTTGCAAATTTGCTTCCATGGTTAGGTTTTAAATTTTACTTTAAATATTAATATTCCAAAAATTTCGTTGAAATCTTAATCTCCGAAAAATATTAGAATAAAATGTAGATTGCTCACATCTGATATTAGTTTCATTATTACCTACAAATCCAGATATTTTCGACGTGAGTTGAGATTATAAAACATGGAAACCGGAAAATCCTTCAGTTTTAGAGTGGTTCAATATGCTTTCTGGTTTAACCCATAGGGGACATAAATGTCGTTGCGGCCATGGGAGACTCCCTGACCGCTGCCACTGGGGCAGCCGCGTCCGGTTTCTTTGACCTGTACCAAGAAAATCGAGGCTTAGCGTGGAGCATTGGAGGCCAGTGGAATTGGCGCAACGTGACTACTCTGCCCAATATACTGAAAGTGTTTAATCCGAAGGTAAGCCAAGTTCTCTCACGTTGCTTGTTTTTTTGGCAAGCGTTCACGATGCTCAAATTAGCCCACTGTAAAAAAACCTCTCTGTCTTATTGTTTGGTTTCGATTGTACCGTTTATTTTCCTGAAGTGAATGTTGAACAGTAGCAAGAAGAGTCCATGAGTCAGACACGGAAAAACACATTATCTTGCGTCACCCCGAAGTAATTTAACCTTACTTCGTGATCATAAACACGAGCTTAATTGAAAGCAAAAATGTGTCTTTTATCGCTCCCAAAATCGGGTTACGCCTTCCTGTGGAACCAGTGAAAAATTATGTGACCCATTATTGGTATAACTCTTCGCCGTCCATCATAATACAACACAATTGCATACTTCCTGTAAGGAGAAGGAAGGTAATTGAATTAAAGGTCACTAATTGAGCATGATTAGAGCGTTCGAACGAGCCTTTAGTATACCGCTAGTCCGTTCACACGCATCTCACAATTCTCAGGTGGTACGGATTGATGCGTAATGCATCAATCTTTTTTTTCCTTCAGCAATTTTTCCGGTGATCTAAGACATCGGTGTGTCCAATCGCTGGCCACTGACCTATGCATGAACCGAACTTTACCATTTTTCTGACTTCACAAAGAAGTTAGCCCCGCTAGCTCAACGTAAACAAAAGCTCACGATGAGGTGAAATTAGATGCTTTCTTTCGGATGGTGGTGCCGAAAAAGCTGCCACTGCAGACAATTGATGTTTATTATGAACTGATCGTAACAGTTTAAGGCACATGCACAATTGACGTAATGCTTCATCCTAATGACACAGTGACCGGAAAATATAACCACATGATTCTTTGAATTCGAACGATCGCTTGATTTACCGGCGTAAAGTTGAATGTTGGTTTTATGTATACACGATTAACGTTTATAATGTAGATAAATTAAACCGATTAGTACAGCGTCGTGATTCTCCTTTTTCATAATTTATACAAACAAGTCCTCAAAATCCCCTTTAGTTTAGTTGGGAGTGATCATTATTCATGAATAAAAACAGAAATGTTTCTTTGAGGCAATCCGGTGAAGTTGTGATAACGGCAAAGATCGTTCATAAGGCAGACTTGGACCAAAATCCCATCCTGACCATTTTTCTGTAACAATTACTAACCAAACAAAATTGAGATGCATCTTTGTTAAATATAGTTTTAGCATAATAAAACAAAACATTTAAACGAAGATATTTATTGATGCTTTTTCTTCTATTTTTCAGCTCGTCGGCTACTCGCTCGGCGACGCTTATCCGTTTCATCGGGACTCCCAGTTTAATATGGCTGAGATCGGTGCTGTATCGTACGATATCCCGTACATGGCGCGTGCAATGGTACAGCGCATTCGGAATGATCCACGCGTCGATTTTAAGCGCGACTGGAAGCTTGTAACAATTGCGATTGGTGGCAATGATATCTGTTCGTTTGTGTGCACCATGCGTTACCCCGAACAGCTACCGGCTAAGCATCGATTGAGGCTTCAGAGAACTCTGCGTTATCTGCGTGATAATATGCCACGAACTTTCGTTAATCTCGTTTCGGTGCCTAGCGTGTCGAAGGTGGTAATGTTGCAGCGAAAACCGTTCGCTTGTCAATCATTACACCATGGCGAGTGTTCCTGCTGGATTGGGAAGCTGTACAATCAGAGCGATACCTCACGTGAAAGGTAAGACAGTTTAGGAGAGTAGTTTTATTTTCTGAACGAGCATTCGAACGATTCCCTGCTTGACAGATGGGCTAGAATACAGAACGAGTTTATAAGAGTGGAAAAAGAGGTTGCGGAATCGAGAGAGTTCCGTGAATTGGACGAGTTTGCCGTCGTCTATCAGCCATGGTCGCTGAATGTGTCGGTAAGAAAAAAGGGTTGTGTATATCCTTGTGCTCAGTTGATGAGTTTTATGTTCTCCATTAACAGTTGAAGATGAATGGAAAGGAAATCGACTACTCTCTTCTATCATATGACTGCTTTCATATGAGTCAAAAAGGAAACGCGTAAGTAAAAAAAAGAACTTTAGGCTTTAGAACAATTTCTCTGATTATAGCTCATCTTCGCGTTTTGAGCATTAAATTTACTAATCTAGAAGAATCTAGTTTCTTGTTTTTGATGATCTTTATCTTTTATCTCTTTGTATTACTGTTAATTTTATTCTATTTATTTTTCATTATTATTCTTCCAGTTATGCCGGGACCGCACTGTGGAACAACATGCTTGAACCCGTGGGCAAGAAAACACCCAATTGGCGTCCCCTTTTCAAAAATTTTAAATGTCCCACCAAAGAGTCACCTTATTTGATTACGTATGATAACAGCGGTCACAGCTAACGAAACGATAAAAAGGGTATTCAGCGACAGTAGGGTTTAAGGTGGAATTGGTCATACTTTAGTATTTTTCGAAACCGAAAGATATGGTATGATAATTTACACTAATTCACCGTTTGCGGTGCTTGTTTCTTTTTAGTACTGAAAGTAGGATCTCATCATTAATAGATTTCAATGCAGATTGGTAAGAAGTCAGAGACTCATGGAGACTTTGAGAATCTTCAACAGAAGATGCATTACAATTAAGACTTGAAGGGGGCATTGAAAAAGAAACCATGTCAGTAGTACACGGGCCATAGTATGAAAAAGAGAGAAAAAAATGAAAATAAATTGTTCAATCAAATTGATTCGCCTGAAGTACCCTCGTGCCATGAATGATAATTGTGATAAGTGATGTGATGTGATTTTTTTTCAGTATTTTGCCTGCAACACAAGATAGGAGAATGTAGAAGAATTGCATAATGTAGTCGAGATGTTGACGTACATATGATAATGGGGTACTCGCAGGTGCGAAGCACCGAAGAATGGTGCGGATATCTCATGAAGGATGAATTTCATCAAATTTGGAAAAGAGTAAAGCAAAACCACCTCTTCACTCAATTACTTTTACGTTGTGTACTTTTGTGTAGTAGCGTGCGTGTCGTTTCTTTCGTATCATTTCGTTTGCATCTATTTTCGCTATGCCGTTGTTAGTAGTGGAAGGTAGCCTGCGTTGAGGTTCATTTGCGAATTTCGGATCTGTTTTCGTTGAGCAAGCGGCTTCGGAGGGTTTAACGAAATGTTGCATTTTATTTGCACATTGTCTCGTCTGCAGATGTGTTGTCACCTTGTGGTGTTTGGTTGGGCTCATCGATGGTTACTGACTCATCGATCCGATGGAAAGGAATGCCGATTGTTTTAATGTCTCTCACGTGGGTACATATAAACATTCTCTTTGCATCGTTGTTGCTTTTACGGCAAACTTTAGTGCATTTGGTGGAGCGTTCGAGGCGATGGCCGGTCTTGAATCCATTCCCATTCGGACCGTTCTACACAAAACATACGATCTCTTTATATTTGCATTCTTCGAATCAATAAACCAAAGGTACCAGTGCATATCATAGTTACGAAGGATTATGAAAATGAAGTATCAACCTGTTGGCCGATCGTTTTGCACCATTTCCAGTTCGATTGTTTTGCTAAAATATGCAAGACCAGCATCAAAAGGCATGCATAAGAAATGTGAGGCTTTTTGACGATAGAAAAAATGAAACGGTCCATTAATCGTTTGAGCTTTAAGCTTTGTGCAATGAAATAAATGTAATATACAACCCAAATTACACCCCCCCCCCCCTTAAAATTTCTGATGCATTTAAATACACAACGTATGCATACGTTTTAAATTCGGATCGATTAAAGGTTTCCAATAGTGCTTGGAAACTATAATCAAATAATTTTGTTAGTTTCGTAATTGACCGGATGTTCTCGAGCATAATATCTTTCATCGAAAATTTCTACCATGCCCTTTTTCAAAGTTTTATGAAGATTTAATTCACTTCAATTATACATGGGCCATCGTTTACCCATACAAATTCACGCTACCTATACAATGGAACAATTTCGTCACGGATCATTGCAATATGGACGCTTTTCGCACAAGTATCACCGTCATGTGCCTATTAAACTCCTTGTTGATTTACGATTGTGGTTAATAAAAAGAAAACCTAACCACAAGCATCGCGTGCACACAGCACCAGCATGAGCAAGTGATGGATGTGAAGCGATAACCAGCGTCTTAAAACACTGTTTGCCGCGTGATGTTTGTACGCCGTTATTGCAACATCGTTGCAACGGGAGCGATTATTTAATGTTTGTGGTTCAATAAAAAATCGAGGATCGATGTACTTCTTTGCTGGTATGAAATAGGGTTAGATCGAGTTTGCAAACATGATGGCCTTATACGATAGGCTTCTGAATTTGGACTGAGCCATGACAGTTTTGTAATGCTGTTATTTGGTTGGTAATGTAGCATTTTTAATTATCGCTCGTCTGCATTAGGTTTATATTGATCGATATTTGGGTTGATCCTAAAATGCGTTTAAACTGTACATCTTTAGCAAAAATAGCTAATTTCCAGTCGCTCAACAATCATCCGGAGTGTTTCGTATTCGCGCTTCCACCACCAAATGATCATTATAAATAATTATCAAAAGAACAGCAAAAAGCCGAACGATTGCCTTTTGTAAGGTGATAGATCCATCGTCCTCCTTGCTCCATGTGCTTGCTTTAATTCGATAACATAAGTCTTGATTGCTTTCAAACGATCGATCGTTATGAGAAAGCGCATTGCAAAAACTCAAAAACACACAATGAAACCCGAAAAAAAGGTGACTCACGTGTACTGCGTGAGCTTGCAGCCATCGGGGCATAAAGACACCCGAACACAAACTAGGCCGTCGACCACAGGCTACATGGATGAAACAAATAAAGTATCGTGCGTCGACATAATCATCACACGGTCCGGGGAGCAGCTGTTGGGACTCTGGGTGGGGTTTGAATTGACGAACCCAAATACGCGGTTTTACTGCAAGCGCAAGACTCACCGACAGCCGGGATGATATAAAAAAATAAACATCGCTGGAGGCAGCTTCTGAAACGGGTGATTGAGCCTTTGCAACTCCTGTATAACGAGACATCGTTGTACACTTACCGGATAGACGCCGGGTTCGTTTGAGTGAAACCATCAGCTGGGCAAGTTTTATGAATGAAACGGAGCAGTTTAAAACGTGAGAAGTATTATCTCATCGACTAGTAGACTAGTTTGTCCATTTGTGTAAAAGCGCCTCGTTATGGGTGGAGACATTTGTGTTTGCTGTAAAACGGGTGGCAAAAGACAGCTTTCACCAAGAAGAGTCTTCACCATTAACAGAGTTAGCCTGCTTTCATCCACGTACGGGCAAACTTCAAACCAATAACCCTTCGGCGCGAAGGTGATCAAACAGATTTCATTCACAAATTTGAGTCCCAACATTCGCTGGGGAACTCCATCCGTCGATTGAGTCGACGCATAAGAATGTCATATATAGCGAAAGGGCGGGTAACGTGGGTAGTTACGGACGTTGTTCCATGTTGATGATTACTACATTCGACCTCGTTCCGTGACACCGGGTACCAAACATACGTCGATCGATTGGATATCGGAACCGGACTTTTATTTATCCTATAACAACCCCTTGTGCTTTCCCCTGCGTGTGTATTCCCCGCTGTGTAAGTGTGTTTTGTGTAGTATAGGATATTTGGTGGTAAACCCCGGCAGCGGATGACTAGCTATTGTCGTATGTATAGATGTAGGGGGATTCCTTCGAAGGACAGCGAAATACATCAATGCCTGGTTTCCAGCCTGTACTCTTCTTGCCTGGTGGTTCTAGGAGATTGTTCCAGTAGGCAACGGCCGCTTGTCTGTTGGAGTAAATGCGAAAATAAACGATTTTATGGATCTTGACACTGCTGGTAGTCTTTCTTAGATGTTTCGCATACTTACGAATGGCCTTTCTGACTCATATGAAAGCAGTCGTACGAGAGAAGTGAGTAGTCAACTTCATTTCCTTTCATGAGCTGCTTTCCAAACCAAGAGAAACAAAATGATGTTTGAATGGATCTTGGGTCTAGCGATTGGATGCGACTTACCGATAGGTTCCTCGTCCAAGGCTGATGTACGACGGCAAACTCATCGAGTCCACGAAACTCGTCCAGCATGGCAACTTCTTCCTCCACCTTTCGGTACTGCATTTGTATTCGAGCCCATCTGTCATTAGGAAGTTAGGTTAATATGTGTGCTGTGGTAGTCAATTTCTTCTCAATTTCTACCAACATCCTACCTTGCTCTGGATTCTTTGGTAGAGTTGTGCATTGGACCAACCCAGCAGGGACACTCGGCATGGTGCAAGATCCAACACATCATGGGTTTCTTCTTGATCGATACCACGTTCGATACGTCTGGAACGGACACGATGTTCACGAGCGTCCGGGGCAAGTTATCACGCAGGTATCGGAGCATCTTAAGCAGTGATCTTCGATGTTGTGTTGGCAACGATTCGGGATCTTTTAGTGTGCACACGTACGCACAGATGTCATTGCCCCCGATCGTGATCGTGAGCAACTTCCAATCCTTCTTAAAATTAACACGTCTATCTGTCCTGATGCGTGTTACCATCTGGGCGGCCATGTGGGGTAGCTCCTTCGAAACGGCGCCGATTTCCGCATTGTTGAACTGTGAGTCCCAGTGGAAGCTGTATGAATCGCGGTACGAATATCCAACGAGCTAGTACGTAAAAAGAGAAATGAACATTCGTGTTAGTGGTGTTAAGCCGGATCTAGATCCTGAAACCAACCTTCGAGTTGAACATTTTTAGTATATTTGGGAGCGTGGTAGCATTGCGCCAATCCCACTGTCCACCGATGCACCACGATAGTCCGCGGTTTTCGGTGTACAGCTGCAAGAAGCTGGTTGCCGATGCACCGCTAGCAGTGACGACAGAATCACCGATCGCTGCCACCACGTTTATGTCTCCTGCAGATAAAAGGAAGGAAGAAAAATGCATTTTTTCGTCTTTATCATTACATTACCATTAAGAAATGCGAAAACAATTCCTCATTGTATATTTTGTTGTTTATTCAGTTAAAATATTTAGCTCAAAGATCAACTAGTAGGAAATTTTTCTGCTCATATTTTTTGTTAAATTAAGCTAAATCGTGCACAACCGAATTTATATTTCAGGTTCGTCGCTTGTCGTTTTTTCTTTTGTTTGAGATGTCTTCTTCTTAATTTTTTAACCGCAACAATGGAAGATTATTCAAGAAAGAGACAAACTGTAGTAATACTCGCACAATATTAGGTTTGGAAGAAACATTTGAATACCCACTGGAATGTCGTAATGCTACGCATTATAAGATTTGAAAAATAAGCCATCATAATATGTTCCTAATTTATGCACGCGTTGTAAGCAACTCAATCTTACAAACCCTTTCAACACAACACACTATGTACAGTATGCCGCCCATTGCGTAAAGTGTCCCATTAGGAGAAATTTAAAGACATCGAAGCTCGACCAGCGAGGTAAGCGATTGTCTGTTGGATACGTGCTGCTTTCAGCCTTGAGGGTGGCGCGAATGGTGTGCACTTGGAATGCAAATTCTTTTCAGCAAATAGAGCCATATTATTCAACCCGTGCGACATGACACTACCAGAAGGCTCGTACTAAATTGCAAATGCATTTATAATGACTTACCGGGACGCAACTTGTGTACACTGGTCGGTGGTTCCGGACTGCGGCCAACCGCAACGTCACAGGGAAACGGTACCGTGTCCGGAATTTTCTTTTGCAGAAACTTGCCGCTCGTCTTGTAGCCGGTTCGCCCGGCCATCATCAACGTGACGTTGCGATAGAGGTGAAAGATGACGCGCCACTGGGCATTGTCGAAGATGGTCGGCTGGAAGGCGCTGATAGCTGCGTTCACCTTCCAACGGTGGAATTTGTTTTCGTGGCAAAGCAGCAACAGCAGCACTAGCAAAACGCTTAGCGATGACGTTTGGCCTAGCCGCTGCATTGTGAACGGGTGGGACCGGTCGTTAGTATCACTGACTTCACTTCACTTTTCGATTGGTTTTCGAAGAGATTTCGAGGCCGCTAAAGAAGGAACCAACGATCGTACGAAATGCACCACGAACTATTTCTATAAATGCTGGAACGGAATACACTTAGTCACTTCACAATATTCGTTTTTGTTCACCGTTACTGGACAATTTAGGTACGATTTTTTAGGTAGAAAATTCACGAGATCACACAGCAGTATGGTAATGAGTAAAGATTCAAATTGGTCCTTGTTGTAAGGGTATGCATCCAGTATATAATCTTCAATTCGAAGACCAGTTAGTTAAGTCAACATTTTAAACCTTTTTTTGTGTTCCTATCCTAAAAAATCATCATGGTGTTAAAAACGCTTCGAGCGTTGTGCCTGCTTAGTAACTATCAATTAAAAACCTGTGAATATCTCTAAAAGATAACCACGCGCATTTTATGATTAGCAGCTTCCGTAAAGGTGTTTTTATCTTTATAGCAGAAATCGAAAGCTACAGGTAGAGAAAACAAATAAATAAAGCACATCGAAATGATGCACACAGCATTTCTGGCGTTGATGAGCTATTAATATGGATGAGCGATGAGTTTCCATCGCATTAATGACATTGCAAGGAGGTTGAGGAACTGTATAACATTTGTTTCTTCTGTTACGGTATATTGACTTAAAGCATTAGAAAGTGTCAAAACTATACCAAAGCCAATGTTGGAGATAATGTGTGTATTAAAACACTCAAGTTCAGTAGAGCATTAACATTGTTTTGGTTCGTTATCATTATCATAAGCATCGCCACAAATCGTAAACGTGTGAATATATATGTTTCGACAGTTTTTGATGCCTTGATAATTGCAGAAGAGGGCATGAGAATATTTGGAAAAGGTAATACAATTTCATAATTGAACTTTTGAAGCATGGAAAATATTATTGCAATCATCCACTTTACTCAAAGTAAGAAGTTTTAGTACTTTATATTGTTGGTATTTTACCAAAATATTGCGCACATATAAATGTGCAAAAATCCTTAAAAGTTTTTATAAAACTTAATAAGTTTATGCATTTAAAATACTTAGCACTGCGGGAGAGTGTAAACTAAAAATTATCACAGAACCCATGTACACGATGTGCTGCTTCACAATTCAGCGCGTAATTAATCCGCATTGTGTGATTAGCGTGCCGGCCTCACGTGCCGTGTGTATGCGTAATCTAATTGCTGCCGACCACTATTTCATCTGCCCTGGTATCATATTTCGCCATCAATATCAAACGAGCGACCAAATTTATGTTTTGATCCATGAAGTGCAGCACAAAACAAAACAAAAACTCCTCAATACAGCGAACTCTCTTAACATTGACCAGCATCCATGCATAACAGTTATCTTAAACCTTCATGGGGGTAGGGTACGTTTTCTGATGCCAGTTCTTTCGAACGGCAATAGCATGGCCCAAAGCTTCAGAAGATGGGTGATCAATAATGATGGGCTGATCTGATCGAAAGCGAATGGGAGCAATTGAAGTGGAATTGGCATCTTTTTTACGAGGCCAGGGAGGGGAAAGGATGGTAACGATCAAACTCCAATCGAAAATGAAGTGTTGTTTAGAGCATGCCTCCGTGTTTGCGGCGGTAAAAGGTGCGTATCGAATTTAGTGAGCATGAACCGAGCATCGAACACGTAGCATGACATTGCTGTGTTCTGCATAATTTGCAGTGGTTAGATTTGCCGCGGTGTTTAATGTTGGGAGGAGAGTGTGGGAAGTGGTGGTTTTGCTTGCATAATGAATTTATGGGTTGTGGTGTGTCGAGAGTCATTGGCAGTCTAACAACTAAGAACAGTTGTGTGGCTTGAAGGTTTGCATAAGAGGTTATCTAGAATTTGTTTTGACCAGTCACCAACATCAGAGAATGATTTTAGTTTTTGCTGAAATGATTAGATAAGTTTCAAGCAAGACGGCATGGCCTTTCTTTTCAAACGGGAAAAAATGTATTGCCATAGAAATATCGAAATAAACATAAATTATAATTTTAAAATCTGTTCAATCCTTGTTGCATAAATCCTTCATCAGTTATTCCGATTTTATTGCTCTTTCCCCTAATAATATAGCTTCAGGGTTGCATGTATCTTCAAGGTTCTATGTATTTTCTTAAAAAACTTACTACCTAAAAACTGGTTTGACATCAACCGGTTTTTTTGTAGAAACGTTCGCAAATCTTAGAGATCCGTAATAGGAACCAAATGCATTCCGGTTTTAACCTATAGCTGTCGATGTGACATTAGTTTGAGTGTTAGTTTTCAATACATTTATTGAAATTGAATTTCGAATCAACATGATTGGTTTGTCTTATAGTTCTACCTTTTCACTTTAGCTAAAACCATAATGTTTTGCCATTCGGGTATCTTTCTTGAGCTTATGTGCTTCACTTGCTTACATTGCTACACATTTTCGAAAGAAAAATTCGATTAGTATTACTATCATGTCCAATACGTCATAAAATACGAAAAAAGAGTATTGCTATCATATCATTCAAATAGAGTGTTGGTTTCCTCCCTAGGTGGAATCACTTGTCATCACAACGTAATATCTAAAACTGTTTATTCTTCATTGCAGTGTTGCATCATCACTTATTTAGCATTCACTATTCAGTTCACCACCATATGCTCTTTTCCTGAACGTATTAGTATGGAAAACGAGATGCAAAAAAAAGACGATTTTCCCTTCTCAAACACACATCACACTCACTACTGACCAGTCGTGACCGTTCTTTAGTTGGGCCGTAACTAATAAGCCAATAAATTGTACCAGCTTCCCTGGCCTGGTGGATCGTGTAAGCCCGGGATTCCGGTTGTACGATAGCCTCCTCGTTTGCCTGCTTTTTGTTCGTAATCCAAATGAAAATGAAACCACATGTGCAGAATTCCATTCGCGACTGGTACTAAAACTCGGGAGACGAAAACCCTAATTGCAAATGGTAGAAACAGGTTGATTACACTCTCGAATGCACTTACACACGCTAGACACTCTGCGACATGGATACACAATCGCGAAACACCACGAACGCGGAACACAATATGCAAAAATACCCACTCTGGTCGAGATATTCAGCAAATGGTTATGGGTCTTTTCACGTACACTCGTATACTAATGGTTCATTTGGATAAAGCGTAATCGGTTGGAATCTGGTGCAAAGCTAGATGGCATCCCACATCAATCCCGAGTCCCCTGAAATGTATATATCTGAACTGTTCACAAACTGCACTCTTTTCTCGTTTTACGAATGAACCATATGATCTTTTCGGCTAATCGTTCACTAGAAGACTTAACGATGGTGACTTCAACGAGCAACGAGCGACGGTAGATGAAACACAACTTCACAGCACAAGCGCACAACAAGGAACACAAAAACTAACGCGCACAAGAAGCTGCCAAAAATGGACAAGAACACCCCAGAACCGGTCCCGGAATGCAAGTGAAATAGTGAGGCCGACGATGCACGTTTTCCCGATCTTTACGTCATACGGAAAGTATCGAATCAGCGCTTAGATCTTACACAATCCGAGGCGATCCGAACGAGGCAGCTGGACCAGGAGGCACTATCAGACAGAAGAAAAACTTGAATGTACGATTTGGCTGTTTGTTGGACTAACCCGTTCCAATTTAGCGTGCGCGGTAATATAACGGTTTGAGCTAAACAGTGGCCGAGCAGTGGCACAAACGCGTCCGCTTGCTATCAGCTCTCCGGCGCAACTAATGCCGCATATTGGGTGCTCGTGAACAGGGTTTCGCTTCTCGATCGCGCGTATTCGTGGCTATAGATGGTGCGGTGAGTAGGTGATGCTATCGGAAAATATTCGACATGGAGAGGGCAAGAGTGATGATCGTTCGCACCCTTCTCTTTGTTTGTACGTCACGTGAAGATGGTTCTGCGGTTTTTATTTTGGCAAATAGATTGTCGCGGTGTGGCTTGTACCACTCCTTTCTCTTAGGAGTAATTGGGATAACTGAATATGGTACTGGTATGGTAATATGGAAAAGAGGATTTAGTAAATTAAATGTTTGAGAAGCTGCAACATTAATGCAAATCTTACGTCATAGTAAAAAAAATCGACAATTTTGAAATAAATAACTTCCCACGAATTTGTATACGGCCAGGCCGTTCTTCAATGAATAAAAAAAAAAAAAACATCCCACGAATATTGCTTGCCGGGAAATATAGCTCAAAAGCTAGCTTATTGATAATTACCTAGCCTAAAAAGGAAATATATCACAACGATAACAAGTGTTGAAAATAGCAGACAAACACTCTTTTAGCCAGCAATTTTATTCTCCTAATCTGATTAACCTTCTTCTTAGTGCATTCCATTATCATTGAATAGAGTACTCTTTGGAAACAGAATTCAATAAAAAAACTGGAAGTGATTTGCTTAATCCAAAACTTCCCTAACAGTTTAACGCCACAATATAAAAAAGAAATTATAGCCAGCCCTACATTATATTTTTCATCATTTTCTCCCTTCCAGAGGGTGGTGGGTAGTCTTATCAAACGCAATAGGAATAACGGTGCGAAAGGATTAAGATAATTCATTACAACCTTATCCGGACCCCACGGGAACGACCAACCAGACAGCGGATTGAAATTCTACCCATTCCTTCCCCTCCCATTCCACCAAATGTTCATTAAACCTTTTCCAAAGCATAAATTATGCTCTCGGGCTTCAGGCAGCACGTTCTCGTTTGGTAGAGGGAAATGAAATTTCGGTCTCACCTCGAGGGACTGTTCTGACTGATTCATCTCCTTCTGTGTGTGTGTGTGTGTGTATTTTATTGTTGTAGTTTTGTTTTTATTTGTTACAAGACGAAACGAACGAAGCTGCGCTGCAAAGTATTACAAATGAAACAGAAACATCCGTCGGTTTCGATCAAACGAATAATAATACTACCAAAGGGGTTCGTGGGGGATCTCGAGAAGGATCGAGCAGTTGAAAGCACTGGGAAGGATTTTCATTAGTGTGCAACTGGTTAAAATCATCTGTTTCCTATGTGCAACAAAGTATTTGAACTGCAAAAAGGGAAGAAACACGAGCTGGATCTAAAATGAAAAACAGTTTCTCATTCATCCACCTCCAACAAGCACAGTGATAGAATGAAGATAGCGATGATGATGATGGTGAAGTCTTTGTTTTTGTTTAACCGACTCATCTGATGGTTTACTCCACCGACAAGGAGGACACAAGAAAATGGTTAACATTCACACTGTATGCAACGCAGATGAAAAATATTGCAATATAGTAAATGGTAAGTATTTGATACAAATCTTTTATTTGAAAATTCGGTTTAATGGTTATGTATAAATGTTCATATTTATTTTAATGATTGTGACCTTCATAATGATATTATTTGTACATGTTGCTCGTCCTTTTCAATAAAATATCTGTCCATTTAGTTTAATCCACATTTGCTACTGTGCGGGGTACGGAACTTTCCTTGGGGACGTTTATTAATTATTCTTAGAATTGAACAGGAGCAGTAAGTCGTTTGAAAATTGGCGTAGCAGACAGCGTTTGGGCAGTGTGGATATTTTGCACCGCACCCGTCCTATCATCTTCCTAAAGTTGATTTGATTTTTTTCGTTTTTTCTATTTGCGTACGTACACTATCGCTCAACAACTGGAGGCACGTTTTCCTTTGAGACTGTTCTTTTGCGTTTCACAGATTCATAACACGAACGGGCTAAACCAATGGCAGCTTTCCCTAAGGCAGCTAGATTGCATTCCTAACCTTTTCTTGCTAGGATGAAATGTCCTCCTCCCCGCCCTACCAACGCATCGTGAACATCATGAGAGATTGCAGCGGAGTAGTCAGTTGCCCTTCGGGAAGAGATGATGATTTCTCCCTTCTTGTCGAACTTTACAAGAGATGTGGAGAAGTCGAACTCGACTATGATGAACAGGTTGCCGTTTGTATCACCTCTCTTTCCCTTTTTTCTATTCCTCCGTTTGTTCGCTTCAGCGTAGAACTTCTGCGAAGACGTACTGGCAGCCTTCAGGCCTTGGCATGTCTATGGCCGATCTTTGACATCTTCACTGCAATTATGCAATGGATCAGCATCGCTCGTTGGCGAGAAGGTTTGCCCGTGTGCAAGCAGTAAGTACGCAACCACCTATGCCATAAGAGCCGTTGCATTCAAGTGTCCATTACAAGGGTCCTGCTGATGCACTGGGGCGAAGTAGGCATGCTTCGATTAAGAGCCCGCCGTGTAGCTTTTGCCGGTAATGGTTTGGCCAATTTCAAAACATCGTAATAGCGCCGGCCGTGGTGCTGGGTTCGCGTGAGTTGATAGGGTGAGAAAAGTCATGCTATTCGGGTTTGTTAATTGCGAATAGACAGGAGAGATCATCGCACACGACGCCTCACAACCTCGTTGACATAAATTATGCATAATTTTTTAGGTTAACTAAGATGCGTGAAGCTTTGTTTTTGCTGTGCCAACATTAGAAAACATTAAATCGATTTTTTTAAATCCCTACCATTAAATTGAGCATGCATGCACTGGACGGTTTTCATGTTACTTGTTGGTGTTTTGTCAATAATCCGCTTAATTTTTAATTTCCAATTTTTTTGTGACAATTTACAAATCAAAAATCCGAACCATAATACAATATAGCTAATAGTTCATTTTCTTTACGACCTACGATATGCGCTATGAATTATAATTTTTTTCTCAAATTGAAGCAAAATAGCATACGTTGTGGTAATGTAAAATCTAATCGCCAACAGTTCAATCATAACTAGCGTTATAATAAATTTGTTTCCACACATGAAACGCAAGCGCATAGCGATAATTTCGATACGAAGCAGGTATAAAATGGACAAACAACAACAAAAACCCACTCGTAAGCCTAATAGCCCTCGGACAGCCCTATTTTCCCACCAGCCTTCCACGCGTAAGGGCGTATGCGTGTGCGATCGAACCCATTAAACACGAACAGAGTGCCAGCAAGAAAAACAACAAAATAGAATCAGAAAACAATATTATTTAATAGATATTTAGCCCATTTTCATTGCGGTTTGATTGTTTGCTGTTGGTTGCTATTAAACGATGGTTGCTGCCGCTGCCCTCGCTGAATGCCACTCGCGTGGTAGAAATAACACAGCGCTGATAGACCTTGAGCATCAGTTGTACGTTTAGTATCTAAATAGACGAAACCATGTTTACCTAGGCATTGCATTATCGTGATGCGATAATGCACCATCGATGGTGTTGAATGCAGTTTTTGGGCGCCACCGTTGTGCTTGTAAGCAGGCGTATCGAAAAGAAAAAGAAAAACGAAAGCACTTAAAAAATGCAGCACTTAAGAACTAGAAAAAATATAATGATATTTGCTTGGCCTTAGGCTCTGATTATGCTACCATAATAAAATTCATTGAATGTTGTTGCTTCAATCGAGCACTAACTATACCAAGAACAGTGGGTAGTAGCCAGGGAGACATTTTCCTGCTAAAATGATTATTGTGTGCTTCATGGTATATGGATTATGTGCTCTTGGTTTTGGTTTCAATACTTCGCCAACATAGATACACAAACTTGCGCGAGATAGTTTCTTGCTCGAATCCTCATAGTTCCATTTTTGTGGGTATCACCAAGCTATTACTTTTTATAAACAACTGCTGTCATACTGCCCTGAGGATCGTGTATGCGAAGATGTTATAATTTAGCTCGTTGATAGATTGCATTCAACGTTTGCCCGGTTGTGGATCGTGTAATTTATGCCACGTTTTTTGCGCCATATCATTTGATGTGAGGTAGCTTTTTCACGTTTTCTCCGCTTGGTTTGTTTTCTTATTCCGTTGCATTCCGTTTGTTTCTTTGCGATTTTTTAACAGCTTTTCACGGCTAATGTTGCCCTTTTTCCCACATCGCTGTCGTGGTTTAATGTTTTTATGGGTGTAGCATAGCGTTACGAATGTCAGTAGTGATGATATTCGAGCGCCTAACAAGCTCTTTATTGATGTAGTTATATGGGGATTGAATGTTTGCCATGGAAAACGCTTTGTTCAAGGGAAGATTGATTTCACACAAATTCATTGACAAGTAATTGTATTGTTTTCTTTCTGGCTTACCCTTTTCCAGATGAATGAAAACAATGTGAAATGACATCTTTGAGTAGTGAATTCTCAGGGAAGCTTTTTCACATTTTGAATACTTTTGTCACTGTGGGTAGAGTGTCGTCATCGAATGTTGATTAATAATCAGTGTTTTATTTTGATGAGCTAGCTACCGAATAGAAGACATCGGAAAAAATAAATATGCTTTCGGATGTATTTGTAAGCGAATATGGGATATTTGATGGAAGTGTGGGTAGTACTATCTGTTAACTGCTTGTCGGTCATATAATGACATATGATGGTAATAATAATAATTAAAAAACATAAAAGTATCAATAAGTGTGTAGATATAATCAAATAGATGCTAAATTATGTTGGTCTATGTTAATGAAAATGACCTAGGTTAAACATCTGAATTTGAAATGTTCTTTCGTTATAATTGTTCAAACAAATTTACAGTGTACGACGGCAAGTCTGATAAATTCACTAACACTAGTGAACGTCGGTGAAAAATTCACACGCTGCCGGGAAAACGTAAACAGCAATCCTACGCCGGCCGAGAAAATCCATCATAATAGATACCAAAACAATGAGAATGAGAGGAACGATTGTCTCTTTTCACTTCTCGTGAGACGTGAGAAGAGATACTATGCAGTGAGATGCAGTGGAATTTGAATTGCAGCTATTTAGGCTGAATTGGTTTGCTTTTGCGAAAGGCTAATAATATTCACCAACACCTTTGGTAAAAACACATAAAATCAACAATGTATAGATTAATTTATGTTGTCACTCACTGATTTATTTTTTTTTACATTCCTTCAATTCAAATTCAAAAGAATTATATTTAAAAATGTTAACATACCTTGAATTGGAGACTACATGCAGCTCTAGCAAACTTGTAAACAACTCGAGATCCGATGTCTGAAATCTGAAATGAGAAATATCCCGGCTTAGTAAAACATGCGCATGTCCCTGGTTTCTCTTGTAGACTTGCCCTCTTTCGCTTCCCAATTTCTCTTGTGGAAGTATACCCGTTAGCGCTTGTTTACAATTTGCTGTTCGTGCTTCGGATTGTTGCCGGCGAAAAAGTACGATTCGAAACCTCTACCTTCCGAGGTTTGTTCCGAACGACAAGCGCATCGGTATCCTTGCTAAGGGTAACTGAGTATCGCATTTTCTGAGGGATGTGAAGTGTGTGTATATGTGGGTGCATGCGTAAGGGAGAAAGAGAAAGAGAGCAAATAAACATAATCGTGACCTTCCGCTAGCGGTGAGACGTCTCGCCAAGGAAAATCACCAACAGTCTAGCAATATGATGATGCAGGAGGTAGGAAAAACCAGACAGCATTGAAGTGGAAAGCATGAGTGAGAGAGAGTGTCCTGATGGTGAGATTTTTCCTATCCTTGCTCCTTTTTGTGAATGAGGTGGAAATACCGAAGCGTGTAGCCGAAACAACATATCTCACTCTCGGCAGTATTTAGTTCGGGTCGGGAAAATGCACTAGACAACTCGCTAGTGCGTTTCCGATCGTTGCCGATAGCGGAACGTGTGTACTACCGCGCAGCAAGTGTACATGTGCGTGTGAACACGTTTGCTTACAAATGTTCGATCTCATCCAAACAGTGCATTTGATACAGAAAACTCCAGAAGAAATAGCAATCAAAACTAGTGTTGAATAAGGAAAATTATAGTTTTCCAGTGTGTATGTGCAACGTTCAATCAAAACTGCAAATTGTTGAAGGTATAACCTCGGTCAATATGCTATCATATATCAACTAGGTCAACAAACTAATTTGTATGCCTTCATTCAAACTCATGCACTCGGAAAACAGTTGATAACTCACCTGAATATTAGTTTATTATTGGGGATACGAATTTTCGCTCATGCTTTGCCACTTGTTCTCCCATGAGGGCTCCGAAGAAAACGAGTAGATAAATTCCCAGCAGCCCGGAAGAATCAGGTCGCATTAGTAGCGGATACCGGACACGGTACCAACAAAAAAAAAAGAAACCGGACGTGACCTGACCGCAATCGGACCCGGATGCAGCATTCGATAAGGAGAAGGTCCTGAGGTCCTTATGCTAATGTGTTTGTTCGCTTGTGATTGTGTAAGTGTGTTTAATCGTGTTCAGATTTATGCAGGGCCACACCAAAGCGAGCCTTGTCTCCACTCAATATGCAAAGAGTGAGCCGAAAAGAAGATAGGCTCATAGGCCAAATTTCGGTGCCACAGCAGATGTGCAGGTGTCAATCGAATGTAGATAGGGCCGGTCATATCCGGTTTGTTTCGTTATTCTTCTTGAGCTGCTGCTGCATCGTGATGCTGCCGGGGAGTTTAGAGTAGCGTGATAGAGAAAGAAGGTGAAACTTTATTTATTGATTGCTGCGGTCTGTGCTGTTTGGAAGGTGTACCGAACAGGGTACACCGCAGAACGCCCTGAAGACCTACTGTATCTCTGCATCCTGACCAAAGTTCCGATGTGCATGTGTGCTTAGAACATACAACTCTAATTCCTGTCCTGTCCCCATGCAACCTGATTTGCTGGCAGGATATGACAAACAACATAAATCAAAGTGTGTACACATCCGTCCCACATAAATGGTCCAGGCATTTCGGAACAGGCCATCCCTAACGGCAAGAGTGAGTGTGTTGGCACGGTTCTACGTGTCAGTGGTTCAAGTGGTCATCAGTTTCATGATCGGCGGTGTGTGGTGATTTTTGTGTGCAAAGGTAGCTTAAAACACACCCGGTCCGTGTCAGCTTGTATCACGCAAAACGTGATAAACCATTCGGTATCCGAAGGTGTCTCCACCCGCAGGAAGGGAAAAGCTATTGTCATTCATTACTCTCTTTTAATCGGTGTTCCAGCTGTTTTGTTCGTGCGTGTGTGTGTGCGCTTGTTAAGGAGTGAGCAGATGTGTTCAATGTGTGTGGTATTTATACATGGATGCATTCTATGCAAAATTGTCATCCCATCAAATCGTGATGCGTTGGTGATAAGCGATCGATTATCCTTCACTCGTGCAGTTTAAAAGTGCTACGCAATAGGAGTGTGTCATAAATGTGTGAAAGTGTGTGTGTTTTAGCGAATAATACTTCACTACTATTCATGTCCATCCGTATCATAATCATAATCACAATTTCATAGCCCACCCAATAATCCGAGCAGTGCTGATAATATAAGTCCTGCTCCGGATACATTTAATCCGTTTGCACCCGTGTGTATGTGTGTATTTAAATATCAGTTTCACCGTATGGTGCTTTTCAATCGAAGTATTCTGCGCACCTAAAGTTATGAAGCAATTGCACGTGAACAACCAGCCAGCATAGTGTGGTGTGTGTGTGTGTTTTTTCTCCTACGTGTGTTTATTTCTACGAATCTGTGCTGTCCCCATCAAGGCTAGTAGCAGCAAGGATTTTCCCTACACGGTTTAAAAAAGAAAGGTAAAAGAAAAGTTAATTGCAGTGTGTGTGTGTGTGTGTGCAAAGCATAAATTGTTTATCGCCCAATCATGGCATCTCATCTAATACGGGTTGGGTTATATACAAAAAAAAAGATTACATAAATCGAATCAATTGCAAGAAAAGCGCTGTTTCGATTAGAAAGGGTTTTGTGAACCTTTTTCCGATCAAATGTTGATGCGTGTGTAGAAATTTTAATCTTTCGTAAATATAATAGCTTAAGTCAGTGTAAAAAAACCATAACAGAAAGTACGAAGTCATGTCATCCTGTAACGGTATAATAGATATTTATTCTACCTACGATGAATATTCATCGAACGGTTTGAGCCTTTAATCTACCATGTTTTAGTTGCTACTTGACAAAAAAGAAGGAAGCACAGGATCGTGTTTTATCTGTTTGACAGAGCAACGAAGTCACACCAGGTGGTGTCTTTAATCCGGGAAAACACTTTTTTCATGCGGCGCGTAGCGACACTGCTATCCAAAATCTGCAAGCGTGAATCATTATACTTAGGGATTTCTTACGACTGTAGAAAAATGTTGAAAGGAATAGCTCAAGAAATCCTCCTCGAAGGGGAACAAAGTGAAAAAAAAACGACTGCTGGACAATTCTGGGCGATCACTTACCCTTCGACTTTAAATAGTCTTAGCACTGTTGGCAATCTTTTAAGCTTCTTAAGAGTGTATCGCGTGCGACTGCTGCATTCCCCTCCCGCTGCACAGTTTGTTGTTCACGTGCGGTCCGCCTCGCCGATGAAGCACGGAAATCGCACGTCGTTCCGGCAATGGCAAGCGTACCGAGGGTGAAGTAAAATAATTAAAATACCTACACCGAAGCTTTAACTCTGTGAGGGGCCAAAGCCGGCGACATCACCCGGCAAGAAGCCACCTTGCACGCGTGAGTGAGTGAGTGTATTGGCGATGTGGGACGTCTGTGGATTATTTTTATTATCTTTTATATGCTTCGGTCTCTATGTGTATCGGAGATTATTGCGGAAAGCGGATGGGCACAGTCAGGGTTCCTCACCGAAATGATGAAATTATGCATCTTTGAGCAAAACGGTGGAGGTTGTACCCGTGTGGTTGGATGTTGCGACATTCATGCTCGGAAGCCGTGCCGTTCCGATCGATTTAGCACTGAAAATGCGTGGGTAGTGTTGAAATTTGGAAAGTAGAGAGGAATCGTGGTGGCATCTTGCTGCGTGCCTAAGGTGAATCAGTATACAGTCCTAAAGGATTGGTGTGATATGTTGGCGTATTTACGTTACTTTGCTTAATTTTGATTAGATACGTACATATTGGGGACAGAGGGATAACAACAGCGGTGGGCAGACTATGCGGTCAATAAGCATATTGATTTTAGTTATTGCTATATTAAAAAAACGGTTGACATAGATAGAAATGAGTGCTTTTTAAATTACAGTACACAATGTTTTATTTATACTGCATTGCAATTAAAGGCACTTTTAAACAATGATGTCGGAATAAAAACGAATTGTGGCATGTTTTAGGTAATAAAAGGGTTAAAGAGGACGTTGCTGTTTATGAATAGAGCAACGGTAAAAGATAATCCTCCAAACTTTTTGGTAATAAATGATACATATGATTAGAGTGCAGAAGAATTTTATAGCTTGTATATCAACCAACACTTGTTTTTATTTATATAAATCATTTCTTCTTTCGTAAATTCTTTCCAAGCCGTTCTTTCCAAAAGTTCCAAGTTTCCATGCCAAGCCGTTCTTTCGTAAATAATTAAAATCAATTTACTAAACCTATTCTTTTAATTTCATGCCCCAAAATAGAGTATGTTTCTTATACAAGGGTAAATACGGTACTTCCTTCGTACACAAAAACCTACAATGAGACGAGTCAATGGCTTATCCTGACCTCGGCGCCATTCATTTGCTTTGCGAACACCATATGTATGTGATGCGCTCTTTTTACGCCAGCTGGAAGCCGCCAGAATGTCATTTCGGTTGTTGCAGTGCAGATTCAAACGAGCTACGAGCATTGCAGTTTTGTAGAATAAAAACAATACAAAAGGTGGTATAAATGAAACACATTTTAACATTATCTCGGTATTTCCTCACCTTCTACCGCGTTGTGATGGCCTTCTGTTGGTGGCTTCCCCGCTATACTAACTCGCCGGCAAAACGTATTATGTCTTGCAGTAACATTGAAGGGTAATGAGCGAGCATAAAATAAATCGGATTAGAGATAACTGTAAATTATTTTAATGAACACGGTGAAAACAACAACATGGGACTGCGGGTGGCGGTACTTGGGAAGCTCACAGATGGGAACTATGTCCGGCAAATTGGACACTGCACCATGAAATGGAGGGAAGAAACGGTAAAAAAACAAGCACATTTTCACACAGGGAAGCAGTACGATAATGGAAAGAACTGTAAAAACCTTGCCGAAAAATGACGACAGTTTTACGGGAAGTAATGACAAAAATTGCCTCAAAGGATAGTTGAGCGAGTGAGCTGTGTGCTGGTGCGACAAAATGGAAATAAATGAAAGTGAAAATGTATGGGTGAGAAACGGAAAATTAATTTTCAGTGAACAGCTCTACTGTAAATGCTGTACTACGAACAGGAGGGAAGAATAAAAAAAAGGATTTTATTTGTTTCGGAGCTCGCAATGAAAGCTTAATCGGTCGAATGGCTTTGCTATTTGTGAGACAATAGATTTATGTTTTGTTAACAAAATTTTTGAGCAGAAGTTTTAATAAATTTAAATTTTGTATAGAAGGTATAACAAAAATTTACCATTCTGTTTTTTCATCTCTAGTTTGACTTACTTAATAAACTAAGTATTAAAGAATAGCCGATGCTCTTTGTATCATTTTTGTGATGTTCGTTTGCTATTCACAATGCTGTATTCTTCAAACCACATTCCTGCTAATATAGATTAAGCAATTGACAGATATAAATCATTCCTTCCATTATCAAATAGAAAAAACTTTGCAAAAAACCCCTGATGAATGATTGGAATGATTTTTAAGTTGTCATCAAATCGCTTTTAACAAATGATTAAAGCATTATGGTCTCGCGAGAATTCGCCGAACCGCAGAACTTCGTCTAAAGTGGTAGCACTTATTGAGGTAAAACTTCATGACAGTAATTACATTATTGAACAATTGAAATGAAGCCACTTCATTGACGGTCCCCTACGTACTACAGACATACCCGCTATAAAACGTATTTCAAACTTGGAATCATCAGTGCCTTAACACTAAATCTAATGAGGCCCAAGAGTTCTTAGCAAAGCCTACACTGCCTACATAATGTGAATGGAATTTTGTTTACGAACGAAAAAGTTTTTTCCACTTCCACCTGCACAGTGTGTTTCTGAAGTCACGAGACGCTTCACTGCAATCGGAACAGTTGACTCATTCCGCTATAAACCCCTGTAATCGTAATCTCAAAGAAACAATCTCTACCCAGAGCGCAAGAGGATGCGTTGTTGCGTCGCATGATGTTAAAGGATATTCGGGTATGAGGTAATCCCTTCTCCTTTCTTACGTCAAGTTTGTTGTCGACAGCACAGACTTAGTTGGGGCACAAGAAAGGGTTTTCCCGAAACGGCCCCCTTCTTTCTGAAGGATTGGGATGATCGGATCAGATTACGTGATAAGATATGACCGGATTGGGTTGAATTTGAAGGTTTGTAGAAAAAGATTGAAAAGAGGGAAAGTGCGTTGCTTTATCGAGTGTGTTTTAAGTGAATTTATGGAACGAGCTAGCCTACAACTGTCTCGCCGGGCTGTTACCTTTCATAGAATTTTCTACAAATCAGCACCAAATGAGGGCACTTGGACAGACAAGTGGAGTAACTTAAAGCTTTGTGATGGTGGGTACCCGCCCGGTTAAGGTGGAACAATGCTGCATTCCTTACCGCCCGATTTATCAATCGCTCTCACTTGACTTCCTTCCGGAAGCTCGAGCGTCTTGGCCCTAATGCGGTTTAATGTGTCGTGAAGATTATGATGTCTGTCTAGCTGTTGAGTCACCGTTGAGCCATCCCTTATAGTATATTAAATCCAGATCATTACCTGATTTTGGAATTTCATTTTATGGGATAAATGTGCCTATAAGTTGAGGTGTTGGTTGAGCGAAAAACTTCACTACAGGTGAAGTGGAGTTTTTTTTTCTTCAGAGGCACAGCATTCTCCATCATGAAGCGTTTGCTTAAGGCCTTATGTTTTCAAACTTCTGCTAAAAGCGACCTCCAAAGCACAACCCCGAAAACTGAGACACATAAAAACTAATTACCCTCGTAACAAACAATAATTAACCACACTATCAGCGTTGATCTAGGTAAAGAAACGAGCTCACACCACCAAAGGCACGTAGTGAAATTTTGGAAAATTCACACCCGTTCCTTTTTGTTGTGTGTTTTTCCTTTGCTTGAAATCCGAACGGAAACACGCTCACTTTGGCAAAGTACCGTAACCGGTGTAATTATACAAAGTTTTTCCCCTGTATCAGGCAGCAAGGACGAAAAAAAGCACATATCTTTGCTGGGCCAGGGGCAAGATGTTTTCCCTCTATTTCCCAGCGGCAAAGCAATGTGTTTCAGCTCGTTTGGTCTGTTGTTTTGATTTTGCAAAAGTTTCACGCCCTCCTCCACATCCTAGCACGATCGGTGGTGAATTCTATGGCGCTATGGTCGCTATTTGAAGAGACATAGAGTTAAGCTCCAACAATCGGTGCTAAATTACTCCAGAAATATACATAAATATTTGTTGCGCGCATGTTGGATTCCACATGAAACCGTCTGCGTTAGTATGACTCGATATTGAATCGAGCAGGAAGAGGAAACTCGCGTTGGAACTTTCGCACCACTTGGAGCAGACGGACGAAACGTTAGAGAAGTTCCGTTGAGGTTTCGAAAACTTCGAAACAGATCCTGTTACAATAATGGTTAGCGTAAACGAAACTGAAAGCTGCTTCATTTGCTCAGCGTAAATCCGGTGAGATTTGCACGTTCGTTTGTTGCCGGATAAAATAGTAGAAACCTTACGCGAAGCCAAGGGTGTTGAATAGCAGCTTTTGGTATGATTTTAGTTTTTGTGTGGTTTATAAAATATTTAGTTTTGAATGTGTTAACAATATTTATTAACAATATAATGTTAACCGGTAACATAACGCAATGAGTGAAAAAGAAAAATGGAAACAACCAAGAAAACGTGCTGTTCATATATTACAAACTTTACACTTTGTGAGGGCAAAAAAAACGGACCAACTAAGAAAAGCCATTAAACTTCATTTCATTGCCAAAAAGCTGTCAAACACTTCGGCCTCTTGAGTGCATTGCCACGGGTGCCAGAATTCTATCCCACAGGGAAGCGATTCGGTTTCGAAAAAAGTTGCATGATTTATTTTCCTTTACTATCTCTCCTACCCGGCAAAAATGTTTCCCATCGTGATGTTGTCGGATAGTATACATTCGGGCTGAAAATAAAAGTAATAACAGAAAATTTGAATGAAACGCGAACTAGGGAAGGTGGAAGAAGCTCGGTGGAAAGGGAAAAGTAGAAGGTGGATGGAAAAATATGGTTTGTAATTTAAATCTTTTCGCAAATTTTTATAAATCGTCAAGAGCATTCGTTGTTTGTTCCGCGCGGTTTGACGAAGGCGGGGAAATGAATTTGATGGCGGTTCAGCATCATCTTCCCAAAGATACGCATTGCTTCGGTCGCTCCACCAAACGCCATCAATCTTATCACACGCCAGCCAGATGCACAAAAGGCTTTGCTTGTTACCATCCACGGATACTACCGTCATGTCCGCCAGCATCCTTCAAAGCGTCAGAGAAACAACATTAATATGACTATTTTTTTCCTTCACCGCTGCCATCACTACCGTAGTCTGCCTGGCAGAACTCGTAGAAAGCAAGGACACTCAAAGGGCGGCAAAGAAGGAGCCAGATTAACGAGATGTTTGCGTGTAATAAGGTGGCCAGGTATTTCAAGCGGACCGGCGGTGTTGAGCAACGCTTCCGTCCGAGGTGCAATACTTGTACGGTTCAGCAATGCAGTTCGGGTTTGAACTTACTTCCCCCCTTCAACTGGTGATGATGATGTGGGCTTAGCGTGTTTTATTTACTAACCGGAAGGATTTATTAAGTTCTGTTTCCATTTCAAACGAAGCTCAGCTTCATCACCGTGCAGCGAAATGATGGAAATGTTCCATGGAATTATATTGCACAGACGATGATGCTATTAAACGATACAAAGACGTGTCCAGGAAATAATCTGCTGCTCTTGGTTAGGTCTCCTTCATTAAAATGCAAATAGTGGTAAAGTCAATTAACGATCATACTACTGTATATAAGCTTCTTACAGATGAGATATTGTATTCTATAGTGTTATTAAAGAATTGCGTTCCTATTAATGAATCGCTTATGTATAAATGGGTACTTCAACTTTGTACCTTACCAATAATTCAAATGTTTCGTATAGATTTTTGTTTCATTACACAATGCCGGCCAAATTACAAAAAATACCATTAACACATCACTCAATTGTTACTGGTAGAAGGACCAAAAAATTATCCCATTCTAGGGTGTCAATTTCATTACTTTAAGTGTTTTCGTTCTACGGTGATTCAGTCTACGGAAGCTAATTGTTAAACAACGATGGTAGTTGCTACCACTACCATCACCACCATCAAACAACAGAGAATTGTAGGAAATCCATGGTCTGTACAGTCCTTTTTTTGAACAAACGCTTCGCCATCTGCAGAATCAGGAAGGATGTTTTCCATCGTAAGGTTGGCGTTCATTGAATGGAAAAGAGAAAAATACCGCATGCTAATTTTTCCACCATTTCTTGCGTTGGGACTTCACTTGTTGTTGGATTTTGTTGTCTCTTCGTTGTTTTTTCGCTTGACCGAACATTTGGTTACCGTGTAGCAAAGGACAGACCGTATCGATAGTTGTTTTCCAATCTTTGGTTCTTGCCACGGCTGAAACTGTAAGATTGTGCTTCGTGCGTTCAAAACAACAGCAAAAGCCAGACAAAAGCATTCGTTCGGTCCTGCTGGTGGTACTACGGAAAAAAGAAGGGTGAAAAACCATAAAAAATGCCAAAATGACGCGACATCGAATATACGGGTTAGGATGCGCGGTTTTTGATAATGCCGTCGAATGCCATCCCAGAGTTTTTCATTCAAGTTCTTTTTCCCTCACCAACAAGCAAAAACCGAAGCTGTGGATGTAAAAAAGATGGCACTTTTATTCTTCTGCTCAGTTTCCGGTTTTTCGGTGTCTGCACCGGTTAGTCCTTCGGTGGTTTGCGGTTTATGGATGGGGTTTTCTCACGCCAGTCGTATACGATGGTGTTGCACTTTTTGGAGGTCGCCCTTTTGTTCGTAATTCCTGTTGGTGGTTGGAAATAATGCACCACATTCATGGAAAATGCAAAAAAATAAGGCTAGTGGTTGAACGGAATGGTCGGAGGATTCATTTTTATTTAGGAATTTAAAATAACTACTGTTAGGTTTGATGCAGTGTAGCGGAAAAATGAACGAGGATAAAGTAAATTTGTGTGTTTGTTTGTAAGAAATCATAGAAACAATTATTCAAAAGATAACGTTGTACATATCTTTTTAAAATAAAATACAAAAAAAGTCTTATACAAAATGAAATTGTCAAAAGACCAAGAGGAAAGATAATTAATCTCCCATAGAAGAGTTGGTACATTGTTACCCACTACACGTGTTGGATTGCGTGACACTATCCGGAAATTCATTTAATAATGCATCGTATGCACCCGTTTGCACTTGTGGCTGCATCCAACACCAAAGGGGAAACAGAGAAAATTCTGTGATAGGGTTGGCTGTTTTCTCTGACACCAACGATTTTATACAGTTTTCAAAAATCCTGTTTCACACGTATACTTATTTTTTTTTGGGGAGTGTTTCTTGAACAGGGGATGTTTCTTAGTTTGGTCATTCGTACTCATATGTTATGTGTACATCTACTTGACCTAATTTAAAATTAAGATGAAACAACATTTTTTGAATCGATTACATCGAGTGGTATCGCGTTGTACATTGTGTTCAAAAATGTCTATTCGTGACAGTTTGGAGACATGTACATGAATGTGTTTGTGCTTAAATGATGAGAATGTTTTCTTTCGATTGGATTGTTTGTCTGAGCCCTTGCTTCGCTAGGGAAAATATTTCCACGGTACCAAATTTTGTTCGCAAACACGACACTGACAACGGTATTTGGTAACGTTCCACAAATTCAAACACTACCGCCGCGCTCCTTGAAATATGCCTCGACTGTGGCGGATTGCGTGCATTGAATAGGGCAGGCTTTCTTCTTCCACACAGTAGAGCATTGGTTGTGGGGGAATTTAAACATAACGCACACTCTTTGGTACCCTTTTAAGGGTACTCCGACACGCAAAACAGGAGTTACCTTTTTGTCCCACGGGTTGACGCGTGACGGGTTATCAAGGAGGTGTATTTCTGCTGCTAGTCTGCCCAACAACGAATCCGTAATCTAACGAACGGTTGATTAATTGGATTGTTATTTGTGAAATTGGGATCCGTGTTAAACTGGTGCGTTCCGTGACAGAATATGTTTGTTAGAAGGAGTTAAGCAAGCTTACTGCTGTTGGGTTTCCAGGTTGTGTCTCAATGTTTGTTTTAACAATTTGGCGAACAAATAGTTTGTAGTGTAAGTAAGCTTGGAAATTTTGAAAGAGTTATCTACGATAAATGATTTTTTTCAGTATGTTTAGCACAAAAATGCGTTTACCATCTTTTCCAAAACTCTATTCGAAAGTGCCAAAGTTCATTCGTCCAAGAAAAAAAACTGCTTAAAACAAGTAATAATTTATTCATCTCGGCAAATGCATACGATAATCAATTACGGCTCTAGAGTATAATCAGCTTAATGATAACCACAATCCCACTCACCAAAGCCCAAGTTCACTTCTGCACGATTGCATGCAATTTATCTTTAAGCAGGTTAACCGGATATCCCTACTACTTGGGAGTAAATGTGTTTCTGCTTTACTAGCGGCAACAATACTACACGTGTGTGTGTGTGTGTGGCAACAACGGCAGGGGAGCGCTGATCTGCAACCATGTAAGTACAACCTGATGGTGAATCAAAAAATCCACGCTCCGGATTCGCTTCACTCCCCGGCACTATACAAAGCTGTACACATAACATGCATGACGCGAATGGGCTCCATTTTCTGGACGCCACAGAATACCTGAACATTTGTTAGCGGTCGATGGCTTCTGTTTTTTTAAGCTTGTGTCTAAGTGTTGCCATTGGTGTGTGCTGTTTCGTATCTAACAGAAAGTTCTTATGTCATACTATTCGACTGCTCACGGTTGCGTCTAGTATATACGTCGTGCTACACACATACTGCCAGGGCGATTGTTTGTGCTCCATTTCCTGGGGTTCATTTATCTTTTCCATTAATGGATATCTTTCTTCTGCCGAATGAACCGGTCCCTGAAGGAACCACCGCGTGCTCCAAGGTTTCGGTTGAATTCTGGTCAGGAAATGGTGCGAGGGAAAATGCATAGCAGCGGTTACTAATGCCGAATAGCAAAGAAAGTAGGAGATCTTGGCAGGATTGTGGCAACATCATGCTCGTACGCATTGGCAACATTTACCTTTCAATGAAGGATGACGTGTCGGGCGAAATGAGTAGAGAAAGGCAACAGCAATTCGTGTTCAGGAAAGCAAAAGGAAACTCATCACTTGTACCGGGAGGTGAAGGTGGCGTTGATTATTTACGAAAACAATTCGAAAGCGAGGCAAACGAGAAAAATAGGACTTAAGCATTTTTCGGGGGCCTATCTTCCCTTTTTAGGAAGCATTCGGCTAGGCAACACTATCACGAAGGGTGAATCCGTAATTATCTCAAAGTTTGGTTTTTGGAGGGTAAGTTTGTAAAAAAAGTTGTACTCTTAAGTAGAAGGTGACATGTATCTATTATTTAATTCGTTTTGTACGATGTGTGGACATCGAATTTCGGCTAGGTTGTGGCGGGCGTTCCAAAACGTTAACTAATGATCTTATTTGATGGAGTGGCATGAAGCTACTAGAATGGAAACAGAGTGGACATTTGAAGATTGTTTTTATATCTCAAATGAAATTGAGACCTTTGACTATGAAACATAAAACAAGGATAAGGGATTGTTAAGATAGTTTGGTTTCTATAAGTGGAAACACTTACATCCACAAATGATTCCTGATGATTGCCATCATCAGATTCCGCATTACAAATAATAAGACCAGTTGCTAAATAACTTCTACTCATCGGAATAAAACATTTACAATGCGAATGGAATTGTGCTGCAGTAGAATAAATTTCCCTCTCGTAACTTACATTCCGGGACGCGTAAATCACTACATCAAACGTCATGCTGGCTATTAATTTACACACGTTGAGGATGGCGCATATTCCCGCACATTTGTCAACAGACAACCAACTGATGCAGATAGTTGCATGGCTGCAGAGTGGCGCAGAGAGCACGTACGGTGATACGGTATATAGTTTCCAACCAAACCGGATGCTTCTAGTTTTATCCACAAGTACCGCCTCACGCGCAATACACTTTAAGTACATTTCCTGCTTTGTTGGATACACTTCGCCCGTTATTTGCTCCCTACATCCCGACATGGTTAAAGTGTTACACATTAGTGGGGGCCTTTCATTTTGTGCCGTGTGCGTTTGTTCGTATGAGTGTTGGGCTGTTGTAAAACAGAAAGCCACATTGAACGCAGTGAAGTTACTACAAATACTCGATTCTCCACTGTTGTCCAAAGCAAACTCATACAACGACATGTGTATGATTGCCTGAAGGCTGGACGTAAGCACGTCCTGAATAACACAGGATAGGGGCAGCATGTTTTCTTTTCTTATTTTCTCCCACTTGGAGAGGGGGGGGAGGGGTATACCAAGTGTATATAGATATGTGTGTTTGTGTCGATGTGTACACAAAAAATCATACATGCAATATTGATGATGAGAGTGCCTTGGTGCGTTTTACTTATGAATGTCTTCTGCCTTCCTGGGGTGCTTTCCGGTACGTGAATGCCGTTGGAAAATGCACCTAGCCGATGGAGATGTTGCCGTAGTAGTATTGGTGAAGGTAAATGGGTCTTCGGTGATAAATAAAAGTAACACGAAAATTATGGCCTCTCGAACCGGGGGCAACCGACCGAAGGCGAAGTAATCTACAACCCTTATGTTTTATGTAAGACTACACTTGTCCCTTGTCTCGGGAAGCAACATTGGTAGTATCACACATATGTAAACCACGTACAAACACACTGTAATACGTTGATGAAACAATGGGTTAAATGGATGGCAAATGCGACACCGGAATAGTAATGCTTTCTTTTCGTTGCTTCTGCTTCTGCACCACTTGTAAGCGTTTTCCGAAAAACAGCCGACAAAGAAATTTGGCGACCATATGTACATTTGAACACTTTTTCGAATTCTGTTACCTCTGCGGAGAATACATCTTCGAAACAAGGCTTGCATTAATTCTTGGATATTTACTGGTACAAATGGACACATTGTATAACACTGCAAATCGTTTACAGCACGACACGCACCACTTGGCACACACTTTATTACTCCAAGAAACGATGTTGACACTTCCACTGCCTATGGGTCAGACATTTTCACACGCGACTGCACCCGCTCTCGCACCTACACTGAGGCCACCAAACACACCAACCAACCCTCCAATAATGCCTCCCACGATGGCACCAGGTCCGGTGAAAATACTTCCGATGCCTGCACCGACAAATGCCCCCGTTAAGGCTCCTCCACTGGCGACGCCACCGATCGCCATCATCATACAGTTATCCTCGGGTTTGTCGCGTCCCTTCAGCCACTCCCAGAGCGATATACCTGTCGGATATGACAAGAACGTATGAGAAGGTTCCTGGCGGGTGGACATATGCCCACCGAAACTTCGTCGATTACTTGACTCAATGTTGTTTTTTTCGTCTGGATCTCTCGTACGGCGCTTCGGCCGTGACCTCTGTGGCTCCTCCGAAGCATTACTGAACTCCTCACGGGTTGTTATCGTCGTTTGCCGTTCGAAGACGATGGCGGCTTTGTTTGGTTGCTGCTCAGCCTTGACCACCCCGGACGAACTGACCGATAGTGCGAGACCCAACGCAACCGATGCGCACAAAAGCAATGGTACAATTAAACTCCCGTGAACACACATCTTTGCACGCCCGTGTACGACCGCACGACGTTACGACCTGTACCTGTGCCGCGGCACGGATTTGCGGACTGGGGCTAGCGAATGGATTATCAATTTTAATACCGAAATGGCATATGCACCACCGTTCATTCCCCCTTTTCGGCGGGCTCGTTCCATTCTTCCGGTGGGCCAATGAAACCCTGTACGGACGAACGTGTGGACGTTGTTAACGCACCCTTTCACGGCAGTGACTGCGAGTTGCAAGCATGCAGCTTCCGACTGTGTACGGATCTCCGGAGTTGGCGGTCAATTGGCATGCGGGATATTGAATGATGGGTACGATGGATGCTGGAGAGTGGTCAAAAATTGAAATTGAAAATTAAGTAGCCTAAAGTTTATCACGATGCACGTTGATTTAGCTCATTACTTGTTAAGGAAGCTGTAATTCAAAATGCTTTAGTATACATGTGGAACTGATTTGTCTGATATCATTTTAACTAACATTTAAATCTACCTTTGTTGTAAAAGCTCTAATGTAATAGACGTTTAAGATCCGCAATTAACTAACAGTATATAAAACACTTATATAGTGATGTTTAAGGATGTATTGTTAATAGTTGTATACAAGCTAGAACTACTGACATGACATTGAAGCAACAAAATAAAGTTATTGTTACATTTGCCTATTTTTTTTAAACAGTATTGCAAACCTTAACGCCCCGATTATGTTTTAACTTTTACCACCTTTTAGCAGGAAGAAGCTCACAGTGCGAAACACCCCTTTGCGACTGGTTGATGAAGATTATTACTTTATCCCATTGACCGGACTCCCTGCCTGGGCATAAAGTGACCAATATGAGCCACCGTAATTCTCCCATCAACCCTTCTACAACGAACCATCGAAATAACTCTGTCCCCGTTGCAGTTGCGACGCATCGCAATCGTCACAACTTTTCGGAACCAACAGTTCGTTAGAGAGGATGGTATATCGGGTCGGATAAAAGTGAACTCTAGTACACGGCGGTGTTGTTTGTTGCTTTATAGATTGTAAGCTACGTAGATTTTGTCCCATGTTCCGGCGATGGGTAGCCGAACCGGGTGTTCGCGCTGTCGTGATTAGCTTCAATTGAAAAAAGAGCTTTCTGAAGTAACGCTACCTTGTTGTTTGTTTATCTGCGCATCGGCTCCATTTGCTTGCCATTGGTTGTTTGCCACGGCGTACGTTTGTGAGAAGTGGCGCTGCTTTTTTATGTATAAATTTGATATCAACTGTTTTTACCTTTGATTATACACCGTGTCCGGTAGATACACACGTACTGGAAAAGCCACTCCTAGTGTTTTAGTAATGATAAGCAAAACACTGCAGCTTTTAAACAGATTCAATGATAACAATAACAACCAGATAGGCTAATTGATATGTAGGACAAAACAAAAGTGATATAGAAAAGCATTGTAGAAAATGGTGATTTAGAATATAATATAGATACAAAATGTCGAATAATAAAACGCTATGTAACTTCATTACACGGAACTCAGCTTGTCCGGTATCCAACCGATGCAATAGTGACGGGAGGTTTTCCATCAAAAACACCGTTTCGTCGCCATTATTTATGAGTAAAAACTTTCTGACAGCTCGTAAAGTAAGTAAATATATCATGACGGACAAGACAAAAAAACGCCGGTTATAGAAGGACCGAAAAGAAGGTCCAGCAGCCTTCAATCAAGTCGCCATAACAAACACACGTCATCACCGATGGTGGTGCCTGTGATCATAGCTGAAGAAGCCCATATATTTTCCACTCACCACCACACGGTCCGTAGGGAATTTGGTCGGTAGCGAGTGTAACTAAATATATATGTATATCTAGTCTAAAATAAAAGTTTTACCAAACATGACGGTAACCATCGTTGATAAGGATTTGGGTGGCTCGTGTTCGCTATGGTGATGATTTGCAATTTTTTGTTGTGCTTCCTTTAACGACGATTCTTTCTTCCGTACTGTGAGAATCTTTGGCTAGCTCTATTGGGAATGGGTGCCATTTTGCTAGGCACAACGCTAATTTTGTGCCCATGTCCTACCATTTTTTTCAAGAGGGTGAAAAGATCATATCATTCCGTGAACATTAGCCAGTGGAGAGGATATCCAACATCAGGACGGAAAAGTTGCCTTCTTTTCGGTTCGTTTCGACACATGATTGTAAGGAATTACTGAATTTTGGCTCCCCTTTTTATTCACATTCACTAGTGATTCGTGGTGATGTACAATACCACCACACAAACCATCTACTATTCCATTTCGTCTTGTTTAATAGTGTTGGCCACAGTAGTTTACAAATTATATGCTACTGCCGAAAATTGGTGGGTATGAGAAGAAAGGAAATAAGGTTGAATTGACAAATTTGGGAGCGAGTAGATGGGGAGTACGTACATTGAATGTTGGAAAGAACTCGCAAATATCATAGCTTACCTTTTCCACATTGTTACAACTTTCGTGACGGTGACTGTCAATGCTCTGCACGCTGTAATGGCACGAATGTATGCCACTCGCCCACTAATGGAGTACTGCATTGACAGCTACTTAAGGATTTACGTTTGTGCCAGTGATAACGAGGTTGTCTAACAAATATCAGATACACTATCGCCCATGGGAAACGAGGGATACGTAACTCACAGTTGGCCCTCTAATTCAACTGACAAGCCGCATCGGAATTACTTACAAAAAAGGGGAGACGAACGCTTAGGGAAACACGAAACTATGTAACTATCTTTAGGTGTAATTAATTGTTTTTTGTTTCTTCAAACAAAATAAGTATCTTGCAATTTTGTACTGGTATTCTTGCTATCAAAACTGCTAACAATATAGCAACACAAAAGGGTGTAGTTTTCGAGATTATTTTACCATAACTATTGCTACCTCTGTTACTCATTTTTTTTAGAAAAGTCTGCTTGCGATATTGTTAGGATATCGCGTCATCGTCACCTTCTGATCCTGTCAGGAAGTAAAAATCTCGTACTGCTGTATTATATTCCGTTAAGAAACTTCCGTTCCTAACCAACATTTTAAAGAGAATCATTTTTTGAGAAAAGGCAAAAATCCCATTTATTCTGCAAAGGTTCAACCTAATCTGGTCAGTTTTTTTTGGTTGTGGTTTTGACGGTCCACTGTAGAAATGCTTCAATTTTGATCTCTTCTCGCCGTTTGTGGAATAGAAAATTTTTTCTCTTTCGTTTATAGCTGATGTACCAGGATCCAGCTCGATAGCGAGAAAGCGTCCTAACATCCAGAATTTTTAGTAAAGTCCTCTATGGCAGCAATTTCTTCCTCCATGCGGTGCAGAACGGTGGGCGCGCATATCTATTGAAGAAGCACGTACCCAAAACGTGTGGTACACAAACAAGTGGATTATTTGCCGGAGGAGTTTTGCTCCACACTTTACAGGGACCATTTTCCATTTTGTACCTAGGCAAGTGAGGGCCCTTGGTTTTGCTGGAAAGTGTGTATCTTTTGCGTGAGGCTTCTCATTCTTCCGAAAGGTAGCGTTTTGGAATCGTCCCGGACAGTCGTGCAATAGTGCCAGACAAATCTACGACACTCCGAAGAACGTGGTGAAGGAGTGGTGAGTTTGGAGGAGTTTGCTATTTTTCGGTTTTTTAACCAAGTTCTCTTCGTACCTTCAGTATTTTCTTCGGCGTACTGTGGTCGCTGGAAGGCAAAAAGCATAGACGCCACGCGCGAGTGCATTGTGATCCATAGAAATAAATATTCTACGGCGACGGTGTCGTTTTCCTCTGGTACGTGTACGCAGAAAAATATTTTGTTCTGAAGGAAAATTTGATATCCGGTTCACCAATGACAGAGGGTAGAAGATATGTTAGATATTTTGGTTGTTTGATGGAGGAATATAGAGACGGAGAGCAATAAGAAAACTGTTTACATGGGTCGATCCGGAATGCTTTCGAATCATATGGTATCTTCTTAAATACAAAACCATACGAATTCCAACATGGAATGGAATGTAGAAACGTTGTACCTATCTCGAACGACACTTCACAGTGCGAAAGCGGAAGGTTTTGATTTAAATTTTTAAACTAAACGTCATTTATGAAACGCCTAGGGTCTAAAAACAAACTTGTTCCCAAAGTCGAATCGCTAGCTGACGTGAGAACAAACCGAAAAAAAAAACAGATATCTTATGTGGCCATAGTAGACGAAAGAATCATGTTGTGCTAGACATGATAAAGCACAACAACAAATACAAGAAAACTGGGACGACACTTCCGTGTGCGAAATGTGCGATACATGTGATTGGTATTGATTTTTCTGTCATGAGTCATTTTTCTTCGCTACCTCGGCAGTTCGAGAGATTGTTTTACTTCCGATTGTCGGTTTTCCACAACCCATTTCGCAGCGTACACATGCATCTGACACGTTGCCGGTTGAAGGTTGAAGGAGCAAATAGATAGACTGATTTACATTTTGATGAGAAAATAAGAAATCGGTTTATTGAGTGAAGTGATAGAGGGGCAGGGTAGTGTTGGAATATTGAGCCAAGCCACTGGTTGACAACTAGTTCCAAGTTGCGAGTGATTGATTTTTGTGATTTAGTGAATTTGATAGTATGTTAAAGGGAAATGAACAACTTTAAAGTTTTTAATGAAGCGAATACATACTTTACATATTGTTACAAAAGTGCATTTTTGAACCATCTTTGTTAATCATTAAAGTTAACTACCAATTATATTTTCCTTGTTAAACACGGGTTTTTCAGAAATCCAAATTCTCTAACGCTTTAAATAGTTGCTTATTCGTATTTAAGCTTGCTCAAAAAATGATAATTCAACAATGCGGCCTCAAGATCTTTTGTGGCTATGAAATCAGCCAAGTGATATACAGTTTTACGACATATTGGCTGATATAACCTTCTGATTAGTCTCGTACATTTATTGTTATTATAAAACTATTTACTCAATTACAAGATTAGTTACGCAAAAGAATCAAGGCTAAACCTCAAATATTTGAACCGCCACGTTACGCCAACGTCCGAGATACAAGATTCGATCTTATCAGACCAAAAAAAAAAACAGATAACGAATACCAAACTACTGAACAATATTCAAGATGTAACAAAAGAATGACAACGATAAATTGATTCTCTCCAAAAGCTTCCCACTGACTGCATAGGACACGAAATTCATTTAGCATTTCAATGATCCCGTACTACCTCCTAAATGGTTGGCACATTTTCCACCTCTTCCAAAAGGACCAATGTACTCTAACATGGTTCGTTCTGGTACGTGTTCAGGCATGGTTGATTCACGGGTTTTGGCATGGGAATGCATTTTGTTGCACTTTGCAGATACAGGACAGCAGTGCAATTCGCGTTGTTGGTGAGTGTTTCGAATGGTTAGTTGGATAATGTTCGAGCTTGCAGATTGTTTTCGTCATGTCCAATCCGCTCTTCGGATGGTTAACAATCGGTGACTGTTGGTGGTAGGCAAGTGGAAGGTAATGTCGCATTTCCCCAGCGGCTAACAATCAGAAAGCACGATACAACTGCTCCAACTAGGTCTTGATTCATGCTTCCACGTCCTCAAACAGATCTCACCGTCCCTGTCTTTTCCCGGGAGGACAATGAATGCAAAGTACAGCATTCTGGACCGGCCGAGGATCATGTTGATCATAATAATTTCGTTCAGGCTTCTGCTCGCTAGCCACGGGGACATTCCGGCTGTCGCCGTCGGCTGGACAGTGTACCGGAAATTAGGCGTTTTATGCGTGTACGCTTTCGAATAACTTGGAAGCATGCAGGGATGCGTGTGGGATATGCAAGCCGTGATAAATAATTGATCTAAATTGGCTCAAAATAGGACACAAACAGACGCGTTTAAGTGTAGTGGTTGGCAATGGTAGACCGTGACAGTGGAGCATGCTGTTTAGGTGATGCGTGTGTGCAGACATTTTCCCCATTATTGTCAAACCGTCTATGTAGAAAATTTGAGTACCAATGAGGAGAGGAGCAAACAGCTGTGTAAGGTGCATTTTAGGGTATCCAGGCTGGCTTGCGAGCTTACAAATTATCCATTGGTCATAATTAGAGTATGGATGTGTTTAGTGGCATTTTGGAACAGTACGACCAAGCGCACCATAAAGGTCTAACATATTCCGCGCACACATGATGCAATGAATAATCAGATATTTGGCAGCTCCGGCATTGAATTGATGTCGGATGCGTGAAAATGAACTGCTTGAAATTGGTATCACGATTATACAATCGTTGGGCATGATTCAACGGTAATATATCCTCTACTTCTAGGTGGCATTTTTCCTCGGTGGTTTTGGCCTAAATATTGTACATTGTTTGATCATGCCGTTATACTATTATGCCGTTTCGAACAGTATATCTGTGGAAAATAGAATGATGCTAAGCGCTTTGCATACATTTAGGCGTTTTCTGGGTTCCGAGGCTACTTGCACTACAGAGTTTTTATTTATTTTATTTATAATTCCAATATGACGGCATTTGCCGTATTTTCAGTAACATATGTACTGAGTTGCAAATCATTACATATTCTACAGTTCCACTATATGATGGTAGCCATTGGGAGACTAGTCATCCAGGCGGACCATCATACTAAGGCAAGGCCATTGTGCCAGCCACTGTTTGATCATACCCTTCAGGTAAGGAAGGGCCCAAGTAGCGATCCGTTGCAAAGGATGCGGGAGGTTAAGGGGAACCTTAGTTCGAGGGGATCGCTTCACAACACGCTTTATGCGTGCAATACGGTTCCGTGTGACCCATTCGGTTGCACTTTGAACAAGTGGCCACCTTAGGAATGTATGGCCGGTCGATGGGTATCCGGAGGCCGTCAATGATGATTGCCTGCGGAAGTACCGTACCCTCAAACGTAACCCGAATGGAGGAAGTCGGGTTTTTTGCCTCAAGAATTTTGACTTTGGGAGCGTCAGGAGACATAAATGTCCCGTACCCGTACTTAACTAGATCTTCCTCCGGATAATCATACTCTTCGATTACGCCGGAAACCTCTACCAGACTACCGGGGATGTAAACCCGATAGTGCTCCGTATATTCTGGATCCGCCGCAATGACATTGGCTTGTGCCCGGTCTTTTGCGGTGACCTTAATCTTATTGGGGCGCAGCCGAAAAACATCGGTCACCCCCGGGTACCTCTTAAACAGCGATGCGGCGATCGAGCGCACATCTAGCTGTTTTACACGCGGCATAAAATAAACAGTTGGCTCCCCCTGCCATGAAGCTGGGTAAGCACGCGCTCTTTGTAGGCCGTTGTCATTCGGCTCACTCACACTACTTTGCAACGTTGCTCCCGACGGTCTATCGTCTAGTGCCACTTTTTTGGAAGCCGGAGCGGACCTCGGGCGACCCGGCTTCCTTTTGATGGCCTGTTCCATCTCACGGTCAGAATCGGAGAGCCCCTGCTCCACCGCCATGGCAGAGCTTGAATAACGAACCAAGGCGAAAGGAAAGGATAATGGTTACCGGTTTCAAATTTACGCACTATCTACTAACGCACACACGCACTAAACTAATAACGCACTTAGATCGAAGCGAAAGCGATGCTACGCTGAGCTCGCTTATCGCGATTCGATCTATACACTCACAACACACGTCTAACGACGAATATCGGAGATAAACGGGGACACCGATTAGCACTTTACAGCCACAACGGTAAGACACGATAAGTACACAATCGTACTTCGGGGCACTGACCACTCGCTGCCGAACGCAAAAACCGTATGCACGCTTCCAAATACGTGCTTTCGCAACGGAGGTCGGAGGTAGACTCATGCACTACAGAGTTAGTAGTTTTAAAAATGTTAAAGCAAATATAGGCTTTGTAAGCTCATTTGGTCTCTCTCTTATCTTATAACACCTACTTTCTCTCTTATCGTTGCAGTTTCCTCCATAAAATGGGCGATCAAGGTCAAAATCCACCGATCACATCGGCTCCAAAGCGCAGCATAGATCATCCTTCGGCGATTGGGATGCCCACCTTTCAGCACCTGCATGGTTCGGAATCATGTAAAAACTCTCCGAATGTGCCCCGTCGACATGATCCCGCACACCACTTGCAGCATCATTCCGCCGCACTGCTCATACTTGAAAGCGGCTCGCAAAGCGCCAAATCTTCTCCTCTGCCGAATCGGCGGCTTGATAAACTACAGGGCGTTATCCGAGACCAGCAATCGACACCGATCACCGTCCGTCGTGTAAACGACGGCGAGATGGAAGCATTCGAATCGCCGCTCGTCTCTCGGCGCTTCCTCCTCCAACAGCAACCGTGCGACTGTGCTGGTGGGCTGACATCTTTCCCGGTCAAGAGACGTGCAGCATCCGAGTGTATGTGCAGTTCAAGTTTAGCCGCAGGAGGTGAGCCACAGGCGATGCGTAAACGTGTCGATTCTGATTGTGGTAGCACTAGTAGTAGCTGTCTGCGGAAAAACGTGGTGCGTCATAATTTTGGTCTTGCTAGCGGTAGTGGTAGTGTAAGTTCGTGTGAAAATTCGCCACTTCCGGTACGTCGTAAGTTTGCGGTTGCTGGTGGGCAAGCGTATCCTGTGTCCCCAGCTAAAAGTGTACTTGGTGAACCCGGCGTATTTTCATCGCCCATTCATCGTCCGTACGCCAATCACCATGCGGCGGCTGCCTCAGGCTTTCATGGGCCAGCCGGTGCTAGTCCGGCTAAAAGTGTTATGGGTGAACCGGGAGCGTTTTCGTCTCCGGCGCGCAGTATGGTTCGTAGTCCTTCGAGTGTGGAACCGAGAGGTCATGGTGGTGGGGATGGGATGGAAGATATGGATCTCGGTGTTGGTAGTGCAAGTGATGTATTAGCAAGTGATCAGACTATTGTGTCCGGTTGGTTAAAGTTTCGTGACAACAAGAAGGTAAGTGGAACGACATTATAATTTGGTGAACTCCTAGATATGTGAGATATTGTTGTGGCATTTTTCGATGGGCGATCCCATAAATAGCATCAGTTGCTTCATTGAATATTTTGGATACGATCTGGATAAAGTTCGCTACAGCTTTTTATTTTATAACGTGTTCCAATTGGAACTAACGTATGTTACAATTCATTCAATGACAATTTTTTTCTAAAAAGTTTTTTTTTCTTAATCGATTGCAATGTGCTTCGTACATCGGATTCCTTCATATTGAATCCTGAAAAATCGGTTACTTACACGTCCCGAAAAACGACAAACGGATTCGAATTTCCACTCATCCTATTCATGGTAATTCCCGTAATCCTCACCCGTCAGCCAGGAATCTGCTGTTGGCAGGTTGCAAAAAGCACATACGTTTTTCGAGAGCACAAAGTTAAAGGCTGGAAAATTTAACTTTTTCGAAATTGCTTTTGTTTGCAGTTCCGTTCATTAGAGCTAATCACTGACGCCTGCGATTAGATTGGCATTCTTCCGATGGTGGCGTTTTAATGAGCTTAGCAATTCAAGCTCTTGATTCGCATGCGGAATTGGCAAACATGTACTGTTTGAGGCAAATACGTCTATAATTATCATGGATACAAATGTATGTTTAACCAGGAAGGGTTTTAGCATGTCTTGACAAGGCTTTAGTTGCGGGGAAGGCAGTAATAACAAAAAGGCGTATAATTTTTGGATAACAGAGACAATATTGTTTATTTTAATTTGCACCATCCCTGTATCAACGAATGGCGACAGTATACGCTGCTTCAAATGCCGTTGGCAAGATTAATGTTTTCCCTCTTGGTATCATTTGTATCATCTAAAACCAAACATGGCGTCAAGTTTCACTTTTCAATTCAGTATTTTCACCAGCTTTTGTGCTTTCGATTCGTGCTCAAATTATTTGAGGTGAAGGAAAGGAATTCCCAACGAGGCCGTGGAAGATGGAAGTTTGTTTTTTGGTGCTTCTTACCACTTCCATCAGAAATTTACCTCCTGCTATGATGAGCACTTGACATTTCTTCAACGAGAGCCGAAAGGTGGTGGTACGCATTCTGTTTTAGTTCTTTCAGGAGTTTCCGACGTTACTTAGAAGAGGAGACGACGGTTTCTACACCGGTTGTTCCGAAGGAAAAGAAAAATTAATCCAATCTAAATGATAAAGTCAGGAATCGGAGCGTTACGAGAAATTTGCGGATCAACGGTAAGGCAGTGGAGGTTGCTTTCGGTTTCGGTGATTAATTATTTTGGTTGACTTTTGCGTTTTCATTACCCCGCAACTCAGCGTAGCGATGGAGGGGGAGCGGTATGGAAGGGTATACAAAAACGTTGGAATGTTTTGGAGTTGTAGGGGTTTTTCCTCTCGTTACATTTTATCATGGAGATAGAGCTCAAACACAAAAAAAAATTCCTTCAAATGTAGCGTTGTATCTTGCATTGTGCGTGTGTGTGTGTTTGCCGTTTCGTGCAGCTTGGTAAGTAGCAGCACAAAAAAACTCTCCTTTTACAGACGTCAGGAATGCACAACCGTGAAACGGTAGGTCGAATTTTGCGCCAAACATTCTTCAAATTACTTGAATGTGTGGAAAAGCAGGAAAGGAAAATGGAACAAGCCAATGGCCTAACGATGTCTTATCCGCATCATGTCCGACAATGTGACGCTTGGTGAAGCCAGTGATGGAGCGAAAAATAATTTGATGAAGAAAAATACGTTCAAACTGTCAAAGAAACAGAAGTGTGCAACGAAAATGATAAGAAGATATCCTACATACGTTGAACAATGACGGAATATCGGTTCGATAAACGAATGTAGGTAAGTTAATGAATTTTTTAACGATATTGTATTACTCGATTCTGCAGGAAACAAGATATCTTTAATTAGGATTTCTATGGAATCTTTAGAATGGACTTTTAAAACTTTTGTTATCGTTCTCGTTATTTCGTTCTACAATCTCAGTACCCAATCCTATTCGGACTTTTCACATTCTGCTTGAATACCAGTATAAGTGGCCACGTAATGTTACTGAGTTTCAACAACATATGTTTACAAACTCCACTTGATCTAATAGGAAAAAATGTGCTCAAGCAAATCTATCGAGCCGAGATCATATCTTTTCTATTAAAAACAGCTAAAAGCGTTCGTTAGCACCAGTTAATAAAATTATACTGCTTGGAATAGAGCAACGGCTAGCCTGTTCCCATATGCTGCTGTTCAAGTACCCGATGGCAATGAGGAATCTAATAGTCACCACTGCGTTGTCTCCACGTGCCCATCATCGTTTGTACGTGATTTGTCTGAATTTGAATCACACACAGTTGCATAGCACAGGAGTCCAGCAAAAATTCCGTTATCCAAAGGTCTTCAACGATGTACGAGTGCATCTATGTTGTGGGGTGGCAAAAACACAATTTTGCTAGAGGCTATTTTTACAGCTGTAGTTTTCTCTCTTCTATGCTGCGCTCGTCTTTTAACCCGCTTCGAGCAGCTGTAATAGAAAGTTGGTGAAATTAGTGTAAAACAAACAGTCCCTGTGCACACACTTGCCGCCGTCTTTGGGTTTTAGGAAGGAAACCTTTTCCACTCCGGGGGTTTGTTTATTTACTCTCTCGTGAGATTGGAACCCGGCAGGATGTCGGTGTCGGTGGCAGATTCGAGTTAGTGACCAGTGGGTCAGTTCGTATAATTTTATTCGACTTTTTACCAAGTTCAAGCTACGATTCGAACACAACACAAAACAAAGGACCATGAGCTTTATGCTTCAAATTGTTTTTTCTCTTCTTCGGAGAGCAAAAGTAGCAGTAGCTTTTCGTATGGTAGAAGTAAAGTAGCGAAGGTGACTGTTCAGATATTCCAGTCATGTCGTCCACCACTCCCACCCGCTCTGTGTCATAAAGGGTTCGGTGAGTTTAGTGCTGGGAATATCTCGTCTGCCACCAGACGGTCATTTCAATGAGCCGGATTCAATTGGTCCCTTGCGTATGTTGGGATGCACTTTCAACGTACCAAACCATAGAAATACGGTTGGCATCCCCGGCAGATGCATATACAGCTTTCAGGTTCTTTGGTCTCCACAAAACGTGTTGGAAAAGTTTGCATCTGTGACCGCCCTACGGTTTTGGAGTTTTTCTCAGAGATTAGCGGGAAATGCAGCAGGAATTTAAAAATGGCTAAAACGCTAGAAGGCTGCATTGCGATGCAGTCGATATGCAGACGTTATACATCCTCGGATATCGAAAGCAAAGCGGAAGAGTCAATTCAAAGGAAAAACATAACCTCAAACGATCGAATTCCATTTCGGTTTGTTCGTACTCGATCGAAGAAGGATGTCGATCCTGTAAGAAGGTAAGCAAGGTTTTTGAGCTGTTCTTTCAATGTCGGTTTATTTATTCATTTGATATGAAGAAAGCAGACATATTATGGTAGTGGGCTTACAAGAAGCGAGATGGTCCAGTCTTTTTCCCAAAGCAATGAGACTACGCGGCACATTCAAAGTTCTTTGGATAAGTTGGAACGGATGGCCTTTTAAAAAACAAACTCGTTTTCTTCGTCTTTGAAGGAGGAAGTGCTCTGTGCTATTGATTTTCTCTGAGGTACGAGCCTTTATTTTACGACGTCGACGCAAACATGTTCTATTTTTCGGATTGCACGGATCCTGATGTGAATGGAGCGCAAAAGTGTACATAATCACATATGCAAACGTATGAATAACTTCAAACGAAAGGCTGTTGTCCCTCGGCAGGCGCGTTCTTTTGAGTTTGATCTTCTTTTCCTTGCCGAATGCTTCTAGTTCATCCCAACCATAACTTTGACGACTTTTGCAACTTTTTAAGCCCGCCAGTTCCAGGGACAAGTCATGTTAGCTATACCATTGCACAAGGTGAAAGACGTTGGTAAACACATATTAGCGTAATCAGATCCTCGACAAGTGCTTCACCTCTTCACACTGGTTTGGACGACGTGTTCCAGCTTTCCAACAACCAGGGAAGAAGTGAAACCGTAAGATAAAAAATTCATAAAGGGATAGCGCGTGGCGAGCGTGATGATCACGTTTTGCTCCGAGGCATCTACGCGTAGCTTTAGAAAATGGATTTATTTTCAAGATACGTACGGATTACGACTGAGTAGAGAGTTTTATTTACTGTCACTCTTTGCGATTACCGCTTGGTGGAAGAATAATTTGTAAAACTTTATCAGCATTTTGAATAATGCTGCGCTCACAGAAAATGAAAAGGAAATATAACACACGGTTAATGTAACAAGTTCTAAAACAAAAAAAAACGAAAAGAAGCGTACACCATAAATCTACTAGCATGTTTAGCTTCTTACAATATCAATTTGCTTAAAATGCAAGCTTCGTACGTAGAAGTAATCACAAACACAGCCAACCTTTCTAAGATGAACGAACTGGAGCCCTCTTTATATCCTTTTTGAGCCAGCAACAGGATACCAATATATTGGATTAGACTAATATGAGGGTGCTTTCCGCGGGCAAGAATTCAGCCAAATCGTTGTTTGTTTCGTTTGCGGCAGTTCCATTAGTTTTTATTTTACCTCCACTTACGTACGTACGGTGCAGCTTACTCGACGCAGTATTTACGAGGCGTACTATCTGGAATCCGTTTAAGAATGATTTCGGTGAGCTTTTTTATTTTGCGTTCTTATTTTACGTTGATTCCCAACCGGTAAAATAGAGCCGCGTGTACCTGTTTGCTGAATTCGGTGTATTTGATTTTGGATGTGTCTCTTTTTTCCTCTCTCATCATTCCCCAACCCGTTCGTGAGGCTTAAGCTATCTTTACCGTAAATGTCGACAGGATGGCCACCGGATGTATGGTCGATGTAGGTCGAAAGCGAACCGAAGCTATCATCGGATTACCATGATGAAATCCGAGCTTAGCCGTCACTTTCAGATTACATACTGTGCGTTAGGGTTGGGTATGCGCACGTGTGAGTGTGTGTTTCTGTTTTTCCCATTCTAGGCACTTTATTTCCATGGGCTTTTTCAGCCACGGAAGAGGATTTTGTTTATACCGCTTACGGGGGTTTTACTAAAGCTTTGGTGTACGGTACGGAATTTCGCTATTTTCTAATAGGCAGAGCGGTTATGAGTGCCTCAAGAAAGATAGTTAATATTTCAACCCTTTTTTGTAGTGTTTACAGTGACTCTAATGTACAAACGAAACGAAAATCTTCTGATAAGTTCTGATGTTGATTGGAATGTTTTTTTACTATTAATCTCAAAATGCAATGTAATTTTTCATGATGAAATGCTTCTATGTCGTTGAACTATTAACATTGCTCGTTAGTCACTTTGAACTGCAGTGCAGGAATTTTCCCTTGAATTGACGATACACTGAGTGCGAACTAGCGGAAACCAATTTTCCCACACCTCACCTTTATTTCACACAAGCAAATCGCAATCGCCTGCAGTAGTGTTCACCGAACGCATCCAGAAATGCAAATCAAATTAATTCATCCACGAAGAATTTACATCGTCCTCATCGTCATCGCTAGCATCGTTCCAGTACCTAGCTCTGCTGCTAATGGTGCTGGAAAATCGAATCGGCTTCAATTCCAATCGTAATGGTTCGTGCTCGATGGAGCCGCCTGGTGCTCTTGGACAATCGATGATGTGAGCGCATGGTGGAGATATTGTCGTGTAGTGGGTAGGTTTCATTCTGCCACGTAATCTGCCACTAGCCTTCGGCCAGGTACGATGTAATCAGAAATGCATTAGAACATTCCGATCATGAACTGTCCGGATGGTGTTGAAAACTGCTCATCGCCAATAATCACGAAGTAGGCGCGATAAAACATATCTCAACCGCATCTAGAGGGACTTGGGAGGCTGACTATAATATCCATGGAGAGGGATAGAAAACTTGGATACTTGCCATGAATGATTCCAGCATGCCGAGATGATGGAATTATTCAGTAAAATATATTTACAGTGCTTGTGACGAATGGACTCTGGCTTTGCTGATGAACGAACAACCGATTTCAATTCAACCAAATTTCGTATTTATTGGTTTTATTACTTACTAAACAATTTCAGTAAAAAATCGTGCTGAATAGCTTATGACTAATCTAACAGATGATTCACAATACTGTACGTCTTTATTTACTAGATTGTACTAACGCTACACTGATGAACTATAGCGTCAATGATTGGAATATCATCATTGCGTCTAAATTACACACTACGTGCTTATGGTTTACTTTGCTATCCTGGTCAACCTAGCCCACACAGCATAGTCAGAAGCTCACCGTTTGCAAGGCGAGTCTTTACACAACCGATGGCAGTGCAATCGATTACCTGCAACCATTATAAATGCATTGCGGCTGTATTATCGCACTGGTAGAGCTGAGGGTGCGGCTGGAAGTCAACCTCAATCACGAAGGTGATGCACTCACAACGTCCATGATGATGGTGATATAGAAAGCAGAACACACACTCACACACAGACAACTGGCGGCCAGGTTTTAGACCATAAAACGTTAATAAAGCAACTAAACTGCACGTGCAGTCAGGTGGAAAATGAAAGTCAACCCTTATGCAACCTCTGCCACTGCTGTCCTGCAGATGTCGGCCGTAGACCACCAGCCGGACGGAAATGTAATTTATTCTCCGATATATTTTCACAGCAAATTGGAAAATGATAATAATAAAATGCTGTCTATTCTGGTGTAGGTAGCATAGCGAGTGTCTGACATATGCATAAGATTGAAATGTTTTTCGAAAGACGTTTCGAGCTCAAAAGCGCAACTGGAAAGGTTTAATTAAATAACTGCGGCATTTAACGGATATCTCTCATGTGAGTGCTGTAACACCGTCCAGGTGATTTGCGAAGTTACCAATTGCATGTCTCAACTCTAGAGACGACGAGCGAGTACCCTTGGGATATTACAAACGTTTATAGAAGAAATGGTGATAATTATTTAAACGAACGCAAACATGGTCCTGCATGTTGCATGGTGTTTCATGAGCGTGGCAGCCATATTTAAATGTCAAAGAAAATGAAACTGGTACGCTTTGATTACAGAGCTTTTTTTCTTTAAGACACATTTCTCATTGATTGAAATCGTGTTCGGTCGGCTGTCCGTGTTTAATACGGGCGTATACAGGCGTAAGCGTTCCTTCTTTTTATAAATAAAGATTTGCTTGATTGATATGCAAATGGGTTTGCAGTATTTCTGTTCGCTTGACGATGGATTGCAAATTGCTCTACCGCAAAGCGAATGATGAAAGAAGCAGAGTGTTGTGTCTTGTAAGGTCTATCGGATGGTTAAGCAAGATGAAAAGTGCTTCAGGATAAAGAATGATTATTATGACGATCGAGTTCGTTAGACTTGAAGCTTCATTAAGTTAAGAGGGAACGATGGATTGATTGGTGGCGAATCTTTGTGAACATTTACGAAAGATATCTGAAACCGGAATCGCTACAACGATCTTGAAGCTTCCTATGTAGATTGTCTTAATGAACTAAACTAGTAGTTTGATTGAATATTGTATTGATGGCAGTAATAATAAAATGGGTTTTTGAACATGTTGTCTATATGCAAATGGTGTTAAGGTGGTGATAAGTATAAAAAATCAATTTGGGACGTTTCACTACGGCTTTAATACTGCGAAAATTTTAAACTTTATCAAAAATTTTGAATACCTAATTTATACAATAAAATGATAAATCACACAATTTAATAGCATGTTATTGTGTTGATGAACCATAAAATTCCTCAAATTGAGGACATCTTTGGCGGTTTACTTCGCTTACCATTCTCCAATAATTTAACTCTGTGAAAACATATTAACCTTCGATAATTGGACAATAACTTGTTTGATCGCTTGCGCCCGTGGTAAGCCGACTGTTCTTATGCAAGAACAAAACTTTGTACGCACATTGGTGCCTGATTTCTGTGTGCCCTCGTCACATCAATCTTCTCACTTTATCGGGTAAAGTTCGTCACCGTCATAAAAACGACATCTTTATGAGACACGGTATCCGTTCTTGTGGTCGCGGGATTGTCGTTCGTATATACTGTGGGAGGTAGGAAAAACTTCGTTTCGTTCGGCGATCAAAACGATGAACATGCCTCTAGTGGTAGGGGCAAAAGAATAAATTACAAGGATCATTAAGCAAAACTCAGCTGCTCGACTCTGTACCAGAATGGTTAAGACCGTTTGCAGATTTTAAGGCCCTTTCGTAGTGCCTTTTTTCGTTCGGCATTACCCACCGGCAACCGAGCAGGACTATTTTTTGGTTTGTCCAAAGTTTGTGTAAGAGCTAGCGCGAGAAGAAAAATCGGACATCGAGCGTGCTAGTCGAAGAAAAAGAAAACTACAGGCTGTAATGAAACGGAAAGACTTCATTAAGCTATTTATTGTAGGATTTAATGTGCGGACTACGGCACTTAAATGAGACCGTGGAAGGAATCGTTTCGCGCTTCTTGCGAGCACGATTTTTTTATTGTTTCTTTGGAAGGTATTCATTACAGTGGTTCTTGGCGGTGCCTTCACACACACACACACCTGGTCCATTTCGCTCATCCCGACTTGGTAGGTGCTTTGGAGAAGCTTGAGACATATTTTACAGCGCCCGGTTCGGTGTGCAAATGGTACGCCAAAATTATCGCCCCTGGTTTAGACTGCTGCTTGGCATAGTACTTAAGCGGTAGCCGCGAGAGGCCTTCTGCGACAGTTATACCCGCTCATTTTCCAGCATTTATATTCGTTGTTAATTTTCTCATTTTACATGAATTAATTAGAGGTCGTTAAGTTTCGTGCCAAACCGGGTTCAAACAAAACGTAGGGACGGGTGGTGAGTAGTAAGGTGAACCCTAAGATCCTTTTTGAACCGCGTTTAATGGAAGAAGATTTCATTCGTTTTTTTTCAAACATGAGAAAAAAAATCAACTGTATACTATAAATAATATAGTATAGTATAAAAGCTATTTGAATGTTCAACTAAAGTTTTTCATATTTGAACATATATATTTGAATTACAATACACTGGGAAAACCAAATATCTAATAAAAATTTTAAAATATCTAACAAGTATAGCATCTACTTCTTTAGTTTTGTCAATAGTTTTGTGTTGTCTGACAAGAGCCTATATAAAATAATAACTGAATAAGAAGAATAAATATAATTCAAGATAACGTAGAATGGTATGTGATTTTCATAGTTTTTGGTTTACTGTTTTGTTTCCCAGGAACTTGTTTTTAATTTTGTAATATGTTTCATCCTTTTAATCTTAATCTTAAGCTCTTGGTGATTCAAAGAAAGCTTTGGTTCTTGAAACAAGAAGAGGATGATTGTTTAATATAAAAAAGGTATACCCTAAAAAAGTAGATTCATTGAAGAAAGGCCCAAGGCATAAATTGTGGTCAGTATTTCGTTGGGTTTGAACCCTCTCGGTACACTTGTGCTGGTTCAATTATTTTTAATTTCCGGCATTTACGAAGCCACTCCAATGTAGGAAAAGCTGTAGCAGAAGGACGACCCCAAAAGCGAAAAGGGATTGGTAAAGCTTTTATGAGCCAATAAAAATGTTATCCTTTCTCAGCTGCCTTTCCCGTCCCAGGGAGCGCCAATCGCAAAAGTTCTCCTACGAAATATACGATATTTGGTTGAATCAAAGTGACTCTTATACATAGGTATTCGACCAGGTTTCGGAGGCCTATCGCGGAGTAGCGCACCAAATCAACGAAAGTTGGTTCCTTTTTTTGTTGGTGAACCGGAAAACTGGATCAGGCTTAGAGAAGCGTGGACATGATATTCTGGTGGTTACGATACTTAGGTTGTCTGCACTCGGAAGCTGAGCCTATTAAATGGATACCACTGGGTAGCGCTTTGAAAATGGGTTGGATTAGAGCGTCATATCAGTGCGGAACACACTGGTGGATGATATTAAAATATTTTCTTGTGAACCCTTTTTGCCGGAGAAATATTGTGGACAAACCACGTGTTTTGAGGCGTGCATGCTGTTTTTTGTTATTTTAATATATAGTCTGTTAGGTTTTTTGCCCAAATCGAAAGATTGCACATCACGTATACTTAAACGTGGCCGTTAAAAGGATGGCCGTGAAAATAGAATGGATTTGTTCGCCATGGATTTATTGAATGGATAGTGTGAAAAGGTTATAAAGGTTAATCATTTATTTTAATTTTTATCTCAAGCGGAAGGGAAAAAGCTTGAATAATAGGATAGTCTTATATCAAACATCGTTCAAAACTACACAGCACTAAATAAAACACCTACCAATTCCTCAGTTCACTGCTTCTGTGTTTATTAAATTAACCTCTGATGGAAGCGTGACGACTGCGGACTTTCGTCGGGGTTCGTGTGGTTTTTTAGCAGTTCGTAAAACTGATGCCCTCTGGGGCAAATAGTCGACACACTTACAGACGCATATACATTCCTATCCTCCCCCATCACTAGAAAGATACTTTAGTTGATTCCACAACTGTTAAGCATCGGTATCAAAAGGGGTTTGGAAAGTGAGGTGTGTAAACCACCGCAGCACGCTTCCTGAAATTAATGTTTGCTGTTCGGTTATTTATGTTTACTACATCCCACAGAAAATTCGTAAGCCCGGCATTTTACAGTTTGCCAACCAACGGCAGCGGTGGTGCATTTCATTGCGGGAAACGGATGCACTGACGCCGAGAATAGTTAGCATTGCGGATGAAGCATAGAACGTACGCTAGAGCCTTGAGGCTAACAACTGTTCCGAGTGATCGTTGTCTTGGGTTTTTTGGGTTGACTGTCGGTGGCATAGCTTAGTGTCGGAGTGGTATTTAGTCATATTATTAAATGCTGTGTGTCTTCCATCTGTTCTACAAACGATCCAAGATAACTTCACAAACTTGTTTGGTTATTTTGTTTAGCAATATAATACACAAATTTCAATTTGAATTGAGATTGCCTATGATGGTTTGCATTTATCCATTTTAAGGTTGTTTGAGATCTCAATAATGTATCTACAATGTGTTATTTGACTGAAGTCAGTCGTAGAGCCCCTACATCATAAATATATCAGTTGCAGTTAGCAGCAACGCTCCTCCCAGATGCAGTTAGTTGCAGTATCAACCAAAATCTTCCCTACATTCATTACATTTGTATGCTAATGTCGGCTCAGCTAGCGTTTGACACAGAGCGCAAAACACAACAGCTGGCTAAGGACATCCCCTGCTACCAAGACGTGAAAGATGTTTGTGGTGGTAGAAAGATTTTTTGGAAGGAAAAATAGCTGCAGGTTTCGTTAGAAAAAAAAGGAACTCACAACAATATTCGTGTACAGTACAAATGCCACCGTAATGCTGGAAGTGATGGTTCCTGAACCCTTTGTGTGAATGTAAACGTCCTTCTTTTCCAAACGGTTACCATACTACTATGGTGCTAAGGCCTTGTTAGAGATTTTAATAGGAATGCCCAATTTCTGGAGCAGAAAACGGCGGCGAGGTCGTACAGGAATGTCCATTATCCGAAGGTTATTTTTCAGGATGTCGTTTGTTTGTTGTTTTTACTCCTCCTCGAGCCCACTTACGAAAAGTTCGAGCACGGTTATGTGTTTTGGTTTGGTTTTTATGATTCTTGTAACTAGTTTTTCGGCCACCGTTTTCTCTCCTCCCTGCTGTATGTGCTAGTGTCAATGAGAGATTGTAAAAGTTTCCCATGCGAAAGCATCTTGAACAGGCTGTAAACGTCCTATGTTCGGGATGGTGCAAACCGTAAGGTATGTTATGTGCCAGCTGTTTGCTCTGCGCATCTCAAACTCAGTTATGCAGATAGTGGATAATTTCTTAATTACAGTTACGGCCAACCATCTCTTGCATACACACACCCCAAACAGCTGCCAGTGCCAGTACCTTTCTTGTATCGTTTGTTTTCCCGAGGGATGAAAATAGGCATTATAAATCTTTCTCATCCCAGCTCAACTTGTCCACCCCCGGGTATGCTCATCGTTTATGATGATTAGTCCATATTACACCTTATTTAGTAGCTGTGTCATGATCAGCTAGGACAGTGTTGAAGAATAATGTCTTCCGTTCGCAAATGTTAGGAACTTTAAATGTTTAGGTTCGAAAGCTTTTTAGTGCTGGAATACTTATGGGGTTTAAGAGTAAGATATCAAAGTGTTACCATACATCTTCTGTATTGTAACTGGTTTCCGTACAGTGCAGTTGAGTAATATATACTAACATACACCGAACCCTATGGTTTGAGCGGTTTAAAAATTGTGTAAAACAGATTGATTGAACAACCTGCATAAACCAATTTTATCATCCAGCACATTTCTAATGGAAAGATCTTATATTTAACGTTTGGTCCGTTTATAAAACACACTTTTCTTTGGTTACAGGAAATAAGGATGTTCATCACAATCTATGACCGTTTCGGTGGTACTACAAATTACCCGGAACGGTTTCCTATCTTCATGTGTGTAGTATCTACCATCTCCTGTCTCGCATATCCTTCCATGCCTATCGTGGTTTTCCAGTTCCAGTTTTACTGATAAATTATCACACCTAAACGGGTCATTTAAATGCATCCCTTGATTCTTGACCCCTACACCGTTGCCGTTAAACGGGGCATGAGGATGACCCTTCTTCCGATGAAAACTCTTCCCTTTGGCGCCGTAATAGTAGTAATTTTTTACCCAACTTCTAGCTGACCATCAGTCTGAATTTTAGTTGCTTTTCTTTCGCCAGCTCCGACTGCTCGCAAGGGCTCACCTATCTCCATATCAATTTAAATTATTCACTAACGTTTTCTGTTTACCCGCTTGTCTGGAGGGTGTCCACCACTTTAGGTTCGGCAAGAATCGGTGAAATTTGATTACCGTTCAAATGGTGGCGAATTGCTTTTGCCACTATCAAGCCTTTATGCCTTCTTTCACCAGAGGGCCACAGGCAACCCATTCACGTAATTTAATTCTGGTTGGGGAAGGGATCCCCATGCTGTTGTTTTTATCGTATTTTTTCTGTGTTTCCTTACCAAGGATATACACTGTAGCGTAACCCGTTTTATTGCTTTGCGGATGAACTGAGTTTGTGTACGTTTGTAAAAGCGTTCTTGCTTTTATGATTCGGCTTCTTGAAGAAAGTATGAATTCGTTTTTTTTTGCACGATAGCTTCTATCGTAAAATCAGACACTCATCCCCAAAGGGAGGGTTGTGGTTGTAATCGTTTGTTACTGTTGCCCTTTTCGGGCGAGAAAATCGATTTTTCACACCACTATGGAGGTTTCGGTTCGCTCAGATCTAACCCCTTTTGGTATGGGTTTCAATATTTCGTACTCAAAAACTTGAACAAGAAGGTACAAAACCCCTAGCCTCCACTTATTCAAACTTCCTGATCAGTTACAGGCGTTCAAATGTGTAGCAGCATTTTAGAAGAGATGAACAAAACAGCCGCTATGGGCATAAGTTTTTACTTATTACATACCGATTTGCTACGGCTCTCTGCGTGATAAGGCTACACGAGCCGGGGAAGCCATTTAAATTCATTTAGATGGTTAATAAAAGATAAAATTTAATGTTGTTGTTTTCATGTTTTAATCCTAGTCGTGCGGGCTATGAAAAAGGGTAAAGACACCACAAAGCCCAATTCGCGTATGATATGGTCAGCATTAGATAATTTCGAGAAGTAAATCTAGCGCAGCAGACTGTTCCGTGCGGATCCGCTTAAATGGTTTGTAATAAATTTGAATAATTTAGAGCAACTGATGTTTATCAACATTTATCTGGCTGGGCTTCCCTGTTGGCTTTAAAGCAAACAGAACAAAAATCCCAGTTTAGACTATACCAGCTGATTAGTTCCCCCAAAGAAAGAAGAAAAGTGGAAAGCCCCCAGAAGTAGAATGAGCTGCTAGCTCAGATAGGCTGATAAACATAGTAATGATACTGATGAACCGCACAACGAACCCATCTCGTTTCGTTTTAACACTGGTTTACCCCTTTGACCGATGGCTAGTACCTTCTGCTTACGAGGAGATTTTCAATTTGTTCCAACCGTTTCAGCCATGGACGGTGGTCATGGTGAGATGAAAATATTCTAATAAATAAAATAAGATTGCGAAAAGTGATAGGATCAATTAAAAGCAGAAAGGTCGCTAGGAGGACAGGGTCGGGAGTAAGACAGCGGAGGAAACAAGCAAAGAATTTTAATTTCATTCACTGCTATTGCTAGTATAAAACTTGATAAAGGAGAACGTAGCTCACTAATAATTGGCGAGACGCGTTTCAAACATAAAACATTCCACTGCAGCATTCTCTACCGTTACGTGAGTTGGGATGATTAAGAAGGTGACAAATGATTCGCACGTTTTTTTATTAAGCAGAGAGCATGTCAGTAAGACATAGTGTAAGTTGTGATCTAATTTTTCCTCAAAGCTAGATTAGTGGAGATAGCAGGTTAATTAATGTTTCGTTATCTATTTCGTTATTATGTTATTTGTTTTTTTTTATGATATATTATTACGTTGTGATCTATTGAATTATGTAATGCAACTTAGTTACAAAATTCAAATCTAATTAATTAAATCTTATTATTCAATTAAAACAGATAACATATCCAATCGTATGTGAAAACTGCAAACGATTCATTCCACATTAACTCTTGACATGGGAGAATTTAATCACTGTTGCTACCGTCGCTAAAAATCCCCTTAAGGGCAATTTACCCTACTGGCTAATATACCGTGTGTTGCCGATGCTAATGTGGCGCGTGTGCTTACAAAACAGCACCTCAATACTCGAAGACATGTGACATTGATTTTTACATCAAATAAAAGCAGCGTGTTGAGACTTTAATTGGATCTCAGCTTGTGTGGTTTGCGGCGGGTCTATCATATTTTCCGCAGGGCTTGGTTCCAGCTGACGCAAATAAGTTTAGCGGTAAGACATTTTAAAAAGGGGAAAACTAACACACGCCTTTCTTTTTAGGTTTGATGTTATTTTAGTTATTACTCGAAAACCTGCTCGACGGCAACCGTTACTCCTACAGTGGAGTAAACAATCACACTTACCAAATACATGTTGGGCGCCGTATTATACAGCATAAAGGAAAAGCGATGAATGATTCAATCCCTCTTATGCATTACGGTGTTTGTTTGATGCTCTCTGATGCCTTGGGGTGAATGAATTTTCTTAAAACCATGTATAACATTGGAAAGAGATAGATAGATAGATAGATAGATAGAGAGAGAGAGAGAGAGAGAGATAAAGAAATAGAAAAATAGGGAGCGGGCTACAAGAAATCAACACACGAAGGGGAAAGCAAACGTTGCGCAACAAGGACATGCTGGAAAATGAAATTTATTTAAATTCGTCCCTTGCAGCTATTGACGATTCGGTTTTGCGAAAGAAAGCAAACCCAGCAAAGAGAAATGGAATGAGTGAAATGGTTGTAGGATAAAATCAAAAGTGTGACGAAATGGTAGAATGGTAGGTAAAATAGCGTTGCATGTGTCTTCAAGAATATTATTACTACAAAGTTTAGTCTATTTTTACAAAAATTTAGATCTCTCATTCCACTATATCTTATACATGATTGCCTCGAAAAGAGCAAAAGTAATTTGATGCACTTAAAGAGGGATCAATTTGTGCATCGTATACCATATATTCAGCCAGCAAAGAATGACTCAATAAAAAATAAATCAAATCATGGTTCTGTTGATCTTGCAACTATTCTACTTTTCTGCGGAGAAAAAGGAGGTAACCAGATATCGTTTCTGGTCGAGCGAAACTCGGAAGTGTTCAATAAGTTTGTCGTGTAATAATTCCTGTTGTGTTTGATGGAGCATCGATTTTACCTTTCTGGTTTTATTTCGTTCCCTCGCTTAACAATAGACCACAAAAATCACCGTAAAGGCAGTTATGCTGATGCTTACGGCCTTTCTCTACGGTCTCTGTTTGTGTGTGCCCTTAATTCTATTACTTATTTTCCTTTCTATATTTTCATCCCCGTTGTATAAGTGTACTTTTTGTAAGGGGTAAGCAGCATTCATAAGCTAAGACACGCTTCGAATGAATGGCGCAATGAGTTTCATGTTTGGATGGAAGCACCCGGAAATGCAATCAGCGAAAACATGCCGCATGGGCGCAGGCCATAACGTACAATCAACTGAATCCAATCAGTAGCAATAAAAGTCAAATGAAGCATGGCCTCCGGAACAATGCTCGGAGTAAGTGAAATTAGGGGTGTGCGTGAAGAGGATAGAATTATTTGAGTGTTATGCATGCAAGATGTTCGAGTTAACTATACAAGTACTTTTCAATGCCCTGAAGAGGGTTCCGCGGTGAAGTGATATTTGTGCATTGTGCGGTTTTGTTGAAATAAAGTGCAAGTGAAGATACAGGTTCTTTTATACGTACTGATGAGAAGATACCATAGTTTAGAATGATAGTTGCCACGATTTTACAAATTAAAAATGTTTTATTTACAGATATTTCGGACGGATCGTTGGTTCAGAGCAGAAGAATTTTCACAAATAAAATCTCCAAGTTATAAAATGTATTTTAAGACACATTTCATTCGACAGCCGTACAGGTAGACAGATAGACACACCAAAGAGAGAAATAAATTCAAAGGATATTTGGTATTCAACTCTGGAGTAGAGCATAAATAATTCAATCTAATGAATAGAATTCTTCGACCCCATGATCTGGGATCAGCCGGCAGACGGTTTTCAGCAAAAAGGCCACTGTCTGAGGTACTTCAATAGTCGTAACCTTGATGGTTCGGCTTGTGCTGTAATGAATCGAAAAATCTTAAGTGAAATAAATAAAATAAGTATTGGATTTGAAGAAATTCAAATACTCAAACCTGGCTGCTCCTTCTGCGTCAATCCCCTCACGAATCTTGTTTGTTTTTTCGGGAATGCTTTTTTCAGCCTCATTCTTTCTTGACCTTTCATCCAGACCTTCATGAGACTTTAAGCTGTTGCGAAACCTAAATAGAAGAATGTAAATAATGGGAAAACATTGCCGCAACAACCCCACGGCGATTTTGTATGGTCTCTAATGCGGTAGCATCTAAACATGAGGACATTAACATATTATCGATTCACCAATGTAAACATTGTGACAGGAATCAACATGTTTGAGCATTCGCTCGAAGCAACTTTTCACCGAAATAGACCACTTAAAGCTAGATTCGGGTTTTGCTCCCCTTGTTCTAATGTAGTCGTCCTGTGTCATCGGGATTTTATTTGGAAACGTATCAAAGGGATGTCTCCGAGGTTTGCTTTCTTACTCCTTCCATGGGTTCACTGACATTGATGGTTGCTTCCGCGTTAAAGGTTGATAGTTGATTGAGAGTCAATAATCGAATAAAACCCAATAGGTTTGGCCATACTAGAAATGTTTAAATAAATCCCTCTAGACAGAAAGGATCCAGCAGGGTGTTTGGAACAATTTCCTTCTTTGTATGCTTTATTATTGTACGCAACGCTATATGCCCTCAGGTTGGCTTGGCTTATTTTCTATTCAACTTACGCTATGTCTTATCTTACGGGCCTTCTTTTATTCATTCTTCCCACTACATTTTCATAAATTATAGCTTGTGGTTTGATTTGAATACATTTATGTTTTACATTTTCATTGTTAACTTATTGATGTCACAAAATTGACACGGCCATTCAGAGACATCTTCATTCAGAGAAGTTCACGATTCACAAACAGTGGTATATAGCAACATCTCAAAGGACCATAACGGAATTTCTCTTTGTTTATGCGCATCTTAATCTTGAAACTATATAATCTAACTCAATCATAATCCTTCGCCCGATTATGAAACGGCGCAACCCTGGTTATTCGATGCAATCTTCCCTTCATAACATCGACGCATAAAATGAGCGAGCGATCGGTGATGCTGGTGGGTCACCCAATCGATTATCATATAAATGATAAAAGTTTTCTTGTTGCAAAACTATGTGGTCATACTCGAGTGATTCCATATAAAAAACTCACAAACAAAAGGGAGTCTCAACTGCCCATGTTGAAGCGTGTCAGTTTTTTTTCTTGAGGTGTGAGATACAATGACTAGGAAATAAAGTTCGGTTTTTGACGAAGGCCAGGTCTTCCTCAGGAGTTAACTCTTATGCCACTCAATCATCGAAGCGGGCACCCCGTGGGACTGTTTTGTTACAGAGTTTCAGTGTCGTCCTTCGAGAAAGGGCGGTTGTTTGCTTTGGTGCATTAAAAAGGCTGGGCGAGGAAATAAAAGCAGACCATACCATAATCTCGTAACAACAAAACCACTTTTCTTGCTGTTCTTATGCTACGGACAGCATGAGTGCATCACACTGTCTTGTTGACTTCGTTAGGCAAAGAAAACGAGCGGTTTGGAAGATAAATTTAAAAATAAAATTCCACTTTCCATTTGCTTTATGCACAGCCCGGTGGCGGGAAACAGTAAAAAAAGGAAGTGTTTGTGTTTATAAAAATTGTATTTCCCATTTTTATGACTTTTCTCACACCCGGCTTTCTCGTATACTATGCTACTTGCTCCTTTCCCAGGCTCGTCGTGTTAAAGGGTGGTTGAACTTCTTCTCCTCGGGGCACTTTTACAAAGTTGCTTTGTTTCTAGATACTATACTACTTTAGACGGTACGAGCATGCAATGATCCTGGTGCACGACATGATTAGCATTTTGTGTACGGCACGAAAACGAAACCCCACAAACCAAGTAAAGTAGTACAGCTTGTTTCTTGGAAGGGACAACTTTAAATGCATCTGCAATCTTCCGTTCAGTCGAGGTGCATTTGAATAATTGCAAATGATTTTCAACGTGTAACAAGCTGTCACCAGAAGAAAAGGGTACACGTTTTTTTATAATAGGGCTAACCAGTCTTGCTAAGCAAAAATTAGCAACACCTGTAAGATTCCACACCTACCCAGTAAGAAAGCTTTGTTTTATCTTTAACCAAAGGGATCTTATCATTAGGAGAAGTCCTTGCTTGACACTCATAATGAAATAAATTGAAGGTTATCTTCACGTTTTCATGTCCACTCTTAGCTTTAATTGATAGTCTTCATAATGCTCGATACAAGAAATGAACTACTAAAGATTATTTTTGTAGAAAGAAAGGTCAGTTAAGTAAAGGATTCGAGAAATGGTTTGTCTTTTTAGTAAAAAAAAGCTCAATATTATCCCCTCCAGAGATGTTCATTTTAAGCAGCTCAATCCCCAACGGCAAAACTTCCCTTGTAGGAGTTTATTTTCCAACAAAGCAGTTCATTTTATTGCACATTGCAGCTGCGCTTTGCATTTATTCCAATGCTGATTGCAAGCAAACACTGTGCAATGGTAGCTGCGTGGCGATTACGCTCCATTTCCTTCGTTAAATGTAATGGCCGCTTTTTTATCGCTCCCTCTGGCAAGTGGCAAAGATGCCAAAGATGGGATTGTTACATCGCAAACAGCTGTTAGCAGTGGCTGAATATTGCAGAGCGAGGAGTTTTCTTCCACGTTTTTATACCACACACAGGTGATGGGTGGGAAATTTGAAACAGCTGTTTCAATTGTTGTTTAGTGTCAAGCTATTTGGCACAACTAATGGAATGTGTTTTATGGTTTGGTGGCAAACAACGAGCAAGGTGTGAATGTAATAAACGTCCGGAGAAATGTCTTTACAAAATTTATTTTTAGTAGAAATGTTCTATATTAATGGGATATCGTTACGAACGGCTTGCGTTCATAAAATTCTTTTTTTTTCTTGTATTATAATTACAAACGTATGAAGTAATGTAATTCAATTATTAATCGTGTCAGTTTTTTTTTCGAACGATGTATTATACAGTAGCTTGTAAGTAGCAGCTTCAAGTTATAATTTATACATATATGATTGTTTATCTGTGCTGTTAACATTCATGTCCAATATTATTTGTTCATCTTGATATTGTATCGGAACTATATCAAAACACGAAACATACTTTGCTAATTAGAGGTGATTGCCAAAACTTTTGCAATCACTACAAATTAGTAGACGAATACTACTTCGCTACGTCTTCAAGGAGAAACATATTTTTCTTGACAACGCTAAGTACCTTTGCAACGTACGAACCACACTTAGCACTGAACCAATTGGTTATGAGCAAGCCACGAAAGAAAGGGGAAAGCAAAACATGTTGAAAATTAAGTGTAGCGTAAGAAAATGTACAGAGATAGTTTTGTTTTTGCAGCCCTGTAAACAACGAAAGCTTCTGGGTTCCAACGATGATGAGGCTAAGTTTTCAAAGCCTTTAGAAAACGGTACACCTTCGGTTGTATCGAAAGAATCCAACAGAAACGAACGAATGTCACCAGACATCGACCGACATAATTTGATGGTCTCTTGGAGGGCGAACAACATATTTTAGCAATATTATTAAAAGTTTGAAGCACTCATTATGTGATATTGTTACACAATGACAATTTCCTGCTTTCTGCGAAGGAACGAAATCATTGGGTCAGTAGGGAAAAACACGAATAGGGAATTGTGAGAGAAGAGGAAGCTGTGCGGATATGTCCACCCTGCGCTTCGGAACGACTGTTGGAAGTTTTTTCCTTCAACTCGAAACCGTAAAGCACATCGTTTGGATCAGTTATGAAAAAAGTTCAATCACTTTATCTCGCTTGCCACAAATGCGGGGAAAGTTTGAGGACACACCTTTCTTACACCGTTACCGGAAGTAGAACCAGCAATGGGGTTTACGTTAGAAAAGCAAGGAACCTAAATCATACTCCACAAAACCACTCCGTCTCTTGGTGAAACTGTGTATGGTTGGGGTGTTTCTTATTTTTTGTTGCTTACAATAACGAAAGCGAACGAGAAAAATATGACATGGTGGAGTTGATAGTGGCACCATTGCAAGCACGGTTTCGAGCGCTAAAGTATGTTGTGGATGGCAAATTTGTTGCTATTCGTGCGCTTCTTTTATTCTTGCAAGACGTCGTTTGTGGAAAGTTTCATTTGTCTTATTCTCTTTCGCCTTACCCAAGTCACAAGATCAGCAGGACAGAGAAACATTATAATAAAAATGCTGAACGTAATAAAAAGCTTTTGCTAAGCTGAGGGAAAAAAAACACCAGACGTTAGACTTATTTTTAGCATTAGCTAAGAAAAGGACGAATTGTTTTCTTTAGTTTCAATTCTTTCGTTCATTTTCTTTACCACTATTCTGGTGTTCTTCGAAGTTTGCACCGCTGAAGAAGATGAATTGTTTACATATTTCCAGTGATGATAGAAAAATAGATGAGCCTTCTAGATGAATGATGCATTTGCTGCAGTACCACGAAAATGTTGTTGTGGTATATAATATAGGTAGAATTAAATTATGTAAATAGCTTACAGGGGTTTTCAGGCCAGCCCACCAAAGAAACACGATTGTTGATTGGTGTAATATAATTTCATATTGATCATCAATCGCATAAACGGCGTAATTTTACCTCCAAGCAGCATTTTTCACATCATTTTACATGCATAAATCGTCTAGAAAGTTTGTTCTGGTTTTTAAAAGAAAATGACGTGTAAGAAAATTAAAACTTACACAAAATCCAAAGGTCTTTAGCGTTTCTCCACGATGTAGTATACAGATGTTTGAAAAGATATACGGATTCACGGCAACATTCGCCTTGGGCGAAGTTGAGTTGCTGCAAAACGCAAACACTTAATGATCCGTTCGCAAAGTCAACCGTCCCTTTCACCCCGTTCCAAATAAAAGAATGGAAGTACTTGAAGAATTCTTCACCGCAGTGTTAAAGCGTACCGGTTCCGTTTTCCAGCAGGCACACACCACGTTGCCATAAATTTGTCCTACATCATAAATCTCAAATGTACACACAATTTACAGGGAAAAGTAAACACAAATTTATCATCATCGCACATTTACCATGCTCATCGTTGACACTGTCGCTGATGCCGCTCTTGGGTGCTTCGGGTTTGTGTTCGTTTTCTTTTGCTCTGAGGAAAGAAAATTCTGTTACATTCACATCATCTGTTGAGAATCTTGATTAGCACACATATATACTCACAAACGTACATACGCATGCAAATCCTTTCGTGGCAGGATTTGCATCATGACAGGGACAGCTTATTCGCTTAGGGATGGGTTTTCGCTCTATATCCTGCCGGTGACGGTGAGTGTTGAATGTATCTCGCCTGTCCGTCTGTCTATCTGCCTAGGAGCACTAATGCAAGTGGTGGTGCATGAGTACACTGCACACGACTGCACTTTACACACCATAATGCCACCCGGTTTGAAGCTCATTTTCTTTCGAGTTGATTTTCCCCGTCACAGCTGTACTACGCGGTAGTCGACCGTCTGGCTGTTAAACAGAATCGTTTAAGCTCGGGGGTGCACCGAAGGAAACACAAATCTGTGCACCATTGGCAATGGATTCTTCCAACATGTTTTTTCCTAAAACCATTGCAAGAATTCCGGACACTTGTGGTGAGTTGATCCACGTCTTATTTTTTGCATATCCGTGAGTCACCGCAAATGCTGCACATTCATATGATTGTACTTGAAGCTTAGGCTTGAAAAAAAACCCAGCTCGTCTAGATGCTTACGAGCATTAACAAATGTGGAAAGTTTTGACCCCCTTTTTTCGGGCGGGTAAGCTTGTTAGAACGTTGCCACAAAAGCTGACATTTCGGTAATGCCAGATCGTCAAGAGGAAACGTCTGGAGAGTGTAAAATCCCAGCACACACTTCTCCCAGCAGCGCGGTCGTAGGGAAATGAATGTACTTACCGTAGTTAGTAAGGATTTGTCCTCGTTTTGTCTGCAATGCGCGAAAGTGTAACCAGAGGTAGTAGGGAAAAAAGGAACAAACATCTCTAGTAATAATTCGAAGCAACGCTAGTGGAGTGGATACTCGGTGCTCTTGATGGAGCAGCGCTTGTGAAAGTTGACGAGAGCTTAGTGTTTCGGGCTGCGGTACAAGGTTGGGTGGGTTAAGATTTGCATATAAATTTTAATCATCGTGCTATGCGACTGGTTTTGTAACATAATCCTTATAGTTATGTCATTTCATTTTAATTTAAAAATCCAATGAAATATTTCAAGACTGTTCTTCAATACAATGAGATTTTAACGATTTCAAGCATTGAATTAAACGTAGGGATAATACAGTCCTCAACCCTATATATGAGGAAAAGAGGATTAGAATTCCAAAGCATATTGCTAAGGGCAACGGAAGGGAAATGTTGGAACATGTTTAACGTTAATATTAAAATATAAAGGTTCCCTAGAGGATCTCAAACATACCGCATAATAAATATAAAAAATATAACTTTTGAACGTTTTGAAGTCACTATCATGGAAAGAAGAGAACTCCTCTTCCTTTTATGTGATACAGAAGAGGAGGAGAGAATTTTATTCTTGTATGATTGACGGCAGCACTAGAAGTTTTTCAGCAGCTAGAAAACGTCGTTTCCATTTAAAATTCGTAACGTCGTTTTTATTTAAAATGAGGGTTATGATGATCCCAGCCACCAGCGTGATGAAAACGACGGGTGTTACACAATAATCAAGCATACTCTTTTCACATTTTCCATTATATATTCTTAGACTCCCATTGTAGACACCTACCAACCAGTAAAATAATGTACACTAGTGTAACCCCCTAAACATAGAATACTTGTTCACTCATCGTAATCCATTAACGATTACTGCGAGTGTTGCGCGTGTTTGACTTTCACGCGAAATATCTTCCACTTGGTAGATTTTCTCTGGTGTAAGGCGTTAAAATGTGTACACTGTCCAATTTTTGCGCGACCACCAGGATTGTTATTCGTAGCACTGTCAGCATCGCGGCCATGCCATATGCCTGCATACATTAAAAGCGGGAAGCAAGCGCAAAGACAGTGAATTATTGATTAAAATTAAACGCTTTATGGGGGAAGAAAGTGGAAATTATGGTTAGAATCTTTTCTTATTTGGTGGTTGCTACCCAGTAATAGTAAAAGATGCTACCGAAAACGGAAATAGACATTCTTTCCGCCGGAACACACTCCTTCCTTGCCCTTCCGTTGGGGAGGTCTCTTGGGTCAGAGGGTATTCCCTGATTTAAGGTCTTGAGGAATTTGCAACGGAGCATATAGTGTCGAAGCACTTTGTGTTAAAAAAAATGGAAAGGATCTTTAACAGCGTCCGTAGTCTATTTGTCCCCTTCATCCGGTCGAGCAGTGTAATCAGTAGCGTTCGTTGCGTGTCAGAACGCCCCGAAAGGAATTGTTTTAATTTATTTCACTACAGGCACAACAACTAATTCGAGTGAGTGAGAGAAAACCATTATGGAAGATAAAAAATGGAGAAAAATGTAATTGCACTCACACCAGTGTACGTATTTCTGCTTCGTGAAAAGTGAGTAAGCCTTATTGCTTCCTTTACCGTTGCCTTATGTATGCCGATGATAACAGAATCGGGAAAAGGCGCGACCCTCTGACTTGGGGATGGGTGGGCCTGTGGGATTGTTCTTGTGGGATTAATTTATGAATAATTTGAGTAATGTCGTGGAAGCACGGTGTAAAAAAACGACTAGCAAAAGGAAACCCCATGATTCTACCCTTGAGTGATACAGGTATCGTGTTTCATGGTTATTGTATGTAAATTTGCTTAAAAACCGAAGAATAGTTGAAGAGCTTTGGATCGAGCATCAAAATTTCAAGTGATGAGTATAAGCCGAATAGTAACGAATTGAGAGAGAGGTGTCGTTCGAAGAAGTATGACCCGCATGGAATAATAATATAATATAACATTGGGTTTTAGGAAGTTCATTTCATCTTATTAGATTACACATCATATTGTGGACGTATCTTAACAATTCATTTCATGAGGTTTATTATGCAGAATAAGTTGTACAAAAATGTTAATATTCGCTTGAATGCATTTGCTATTTCGTTGCAAAACTCTTCAATTGATTAAGTTATCCTTATCAATCTTAAAGTTATATTATTTTCCTCTTCTTCCATAACGACCATAAGGCATTGTGCGATAATCTTTCCATCATTGCCACCATCAATACGATTATCAGAATGTGTGAAATTTTTATCGATTTGATTGTCTGAGCAATTTTGAAGCATATCCCATGAGCAATCGAATGAGATCGATCGTAAATAGATTACATTATTTTCAATCTGTAAAATTCTCATCGCGCGTAACACTCGTCAATCAAAGCGAGTAAAACCGGGTGGGCAACAACAAACAAATAGAAAAAAACATTAGAAACAAGATAACATTCGCTTCTATCCTAGCCCCCATTCCTCATGTCCCTGCAATAGGGAAATAGAGCCGTGTAGTAGAACGATTTGTGAAAAGCAAAAATGTGAATGGTTACGTACATGATTAAATTAATTTGACAGCAAGATATAATCCCGAAGAACGAAAGGGGACTGTGCTCAACAGCAGCCTTCATTCATGTTGGTTAGAAAATTCCCTGGGAATATCCGTTCCGCTTTTCCACCGGAGTACACGGTATGTGACAGTTTGATTGACGTAGACTGGAAAACTTTACTATTTAAAAAAAAAACGTTGTATCGAAACGTAAGACGCATGGTTCGTACGAGTTGTACATTGAACGGTTTGGTTTTTAAAAGTCACTACTTCTATACACGAGTTGCTTCTTATGTTCCAGAGTCCCTGTGTATTCTAATTAGCTGGTAAATGTATCCTGCAATGGTAATTCTCCTATGGGAGTTTGTTTTCGTCCAATAAAGTTACGTTCACTCATTTATATTCTTAACACGAGATGAGATGGAAATTAGATGTCTTGTTCTTTTGCTGCACGAGCTAATACATCTTCCTCGCGCGATGCTTGTCCTTCATCAATTACGGCTTTTATTGGGATGCAATAAAGCGTGCACATTTTTCGGTTCGTTATCAAAACAGCTCTAAATAAAATTAAAACTCCCTTTTTTTGGCATGGAAGCGACTGCAAGGAACTGTTCCAGTCGAAGGATGAACAACTCTGCATAAAGGTCTTGTTTTCAATGGCAAACGCCGGCATATTTCACAACGAGGGAAATGAGGCAAAAATACAAGACAAACTTCACCGGAAACGTTAGGCGCGCGGTGCCAATTTTGCAAAGACTCGCATCAAAAACTCTGAATGCAGTCACTCGAGCGAACCGTATTTTCCAACCAGAAATGCCTCCACCCCAAGAATAGGAGCACACAATGTTGATGAGGCTGAATTTTGGGTGGTCTTTTCCGTGGTACCAGTACCTTGCAGCATTCAGCACAATCAGACCTCGGTTGTGGTTTGAAATTGCAGGCGTAAGCGAGGGTTGGTTAGCTTATTTCAGGAAATCAGGCAAATGTTCCCGATGTCGCTCCCTCAATTCATACATCACATAAAAACCCCTCAAGGTCCAATAAGGATGCTTTTTGTTGCTTTCCCACTGTGTGTTAGTTTAAAAGCATTTTATCCCCTTCGGTTCCATGCTGCGGAATCAGTTTTCGGTCGTGGTGTTGTGCAGCGATTGTGATTTTTACGCAAATATTAGTCTTTTAAATTATGAAACACAATCATAAATTAACGACAAATCGAGGGTGCTCGCTTGGGGTGAATTGAATGCAAAACGTGCGATATGACAGCAGTAAAGACTTTTGGCAAACGCTACCGAACATGTTGGAGGAGCAGAGCAGCACACGATCGTTGGCCATTGTGTCTGTTTAGAAAATTTGTTGCCTCCGTCAACTGTCTCTGTGCTGCTTTCCATTGTGTAGTGGTTTATTGTTCCATTATGAATTTTTTTACGATTCCATTGCTAGAGGAAGAGGTTATTATCTGTTGTTTCCGGTGCACTGCTTCAAATAACCGGCAAATGTATTTGGGCTATAAGATTTTTGGTAAATATTTTTATTGTTTGGGATTCAGGGTGGACTTGTTCTATTTGATATCGAAATTTGAACAATGTATTTTAACATGAATAAAGATGATATTTTAAACTAATGTTTATACCTTACTTTTTATATTTTTCCTATCATGTATAGCACTTTTCTTGTTCACGTCTGTATTGATCAATCATGTAACATTTTCTACCTATCAGCTTGCTTAATTCGTTAGAACCATTTTTCTGTGAACAGCACAAATCTGTCGTACGAAATCTTGGTTCCAGCGAATGTCTATCAAACCAATAAAACAAACACTATTGAGTTTGACCAATGACAAAAAAAAAATATTTCGCTCAACCGAAACTTTTCGGGCAATGACCGTGCATCACCCACTTTGCCTTTACCGTGGATTGTTGAGCGGCCGGGCATGGTTGTTGAAAAAGTACCATTTTTCCAATCACGTTGCAGCTGGAACATCCGTGAAAATGGATGCGAACATGCATCGATGCATGCTGAAGTACATGCAAAAATCAAATGCATGGATGGCACAAACAAAAAACAAAACGGTGAAACATCACTGATCGGATTCTCGCGTCGATGTAGCAGTACAACGCCGGGAACCATTTATTGGGTGTCGATTTATTTACATGTAGACACAATTGCAACGGGCTGTGAAGCTTCTGCGCTGTGAAAAGAAACCGTTTATCGTTAACTCATGCCGTCAGTAGATGAATTGGAATGGTGGGATCGTGCGAGCGAATGAACAAGGCACAAACATAAAAGAAAACATCGAAACAATGAAGCGACTACAGTAAATCTTTGTGTGGCGCGAATGAAAGGATGCTTTAAAACAATGGACAATTGTTGCCTTGACAGTGATGATTCAATGTTGGAAGTTGGAAAGGACACGGTTTGTGAGAGAAGATTGTAATGATGCTAAACTTTAAGTTCCCATCTGTTGAATTACTGTTTTTGGAACATTTTTGAAAAGGTCTTTACACTTTCAAATGATTTTTTTTTACTTTTTAAAGTTAAATAAATGAAACGTGACAAATGCTGTCTTTTCGAAACTTCCAACAAACTAACAACACATTACTCCATAATCATTATTCATCATCATCGTGACATATCGTTAAAATGGATAGAATCGGCTGAAAAAATCCCTACCCTTTCTCCAAATTAACCCTTGATCATGATGAGTGATTTTCGAGGGAACTTTAGGCCTCCATTACCCTATTTAATTATTCCGATGAAAATCAAAGCACAATGAGCCAAACCAATTTAAATCGTGTAATAATTTATCATCAGTTTACAGGCGTGAGGGAGCGCTCGGATCCTGGTTTAGACGGGCATTGCCATTCCCGCGAACCAAAACATTCCTCACGCTGATGCTGATGATGCTGATGGCGATAATGACGATTTTGCTATCTACCACCATTGCTCTTTTTTGAAAAAATAAATTGTTTAACCACGGACGGTGCTCTAGTGCTGCGGTTGGGGCTGTGCTAGATGGACCCACAAATGAGCCACAACAATGCTGGCCGGCGCATAAACGATTATGTGTAGTATTATTATGCTACAGGATCTTTCATTCTCACCGTCGAGGGCACCACCCCAAACGGACCAACGTATGCAAAATGATTGTAAAAACAAAGCCGACCAAACAAAGAAAAAAGCGCATCACCACGCGGAAAACATGGGGAACACACCATACGTCAACTTTTATTACAGCATTTTGACCGTAAATGACACATTTTATTGATATAAATTGCAATTGCTAGGTGCTTCTTCTCCCCCAGGGGGAGAAATGAATCATATGAGAGTCGTCGGCCTTTGCGGTGTCCACGTTGTACAAATCCACGCGAGCAGTCCACCCGATTATGTGCTTCCTCCTGCTGTAAGCTATTGGAGGCACGGTACTGGACGGAATTGAAACATGATTTATGGGCAACCTTGTTGGGATTTTTCGGTTTGTTTTGGTATTATCCTCGCAACATTACATGCCTACCCCTGAAAGAGATATCATATCGAAACGGCCAATGCATTCTTTCAAACAAGAGAAGGGTGTAGTGTAATACCTAAAACAATTAGCGATTGGAAATGGCCGCGAGGTTGAAATATTCAAATGTCACGTTCAGCAGCACTGAAAACCACCACCGGGTGTCACTATTCATCACTTCGTCTCGGTCGAATCAATCAATATCACACACAAACGAACCTAAATCGCCATAAAATATGCAATCGCTACATGCACGAGGTGTAATTTTAATGACAACAGCTTGTACTTATACATCACCTTGGTGCGTGGTGACACGGGAAAACCCACCTTCGAGGTGAACATGGTTTAATGTCGAGTAAACATTGCTCCGGCCAGTTGCAGCGATATTGAAATCACTTTCCACTGGTGGCTTTCTTCACACGTTTGCCACTGGTTCTGGATTGGTAATGGAAACGTCAATTAATGTCATGTTGCGGTGGGCTTTAATCGAGTGGGTGGGTGGACAGTTTTGTTTTTTACTTTGTTCTTCCATTGGCTTGGTCACACTCAACTTCAGCTGTCGAAATGGGGCGAATGTAGAAGGGAAAGTGTCATAGAATGGAATGGTTTTAAGGTGATGTGCATGAAACGACATAAATAAATTGCTGTCCGATGCTATGAACGTGAGAAAAGCAAAGCTACTTAGTATCCTAAAGTTGTGGGAATTTGTTAAAGAAAAAAATATGTAAATAAAAAAAAATGTAAAAACAGTATAAGCATTAGCACAGCATGAGCGTCAGCGACGAATCTTAAGAAAATAAACGTTTTACTAAAAAATATCAAATATAAATGATACATTTAATTTTTTGTAAGATACAGAATGGTTTGACGATAGATAGTAAAATTTGTTAATTTATATAACTTTTTATAAAATATAGATAAGTACAAACATTCAGCATTAAGATATTAAATGAATATCAGTTTCAGTGGATTTAAAAAATATAAAAAACGTTGGAAACAATAATGTTTCATCACAACCCTAATCCGAGTAGAAAGCTATATACAGAAAATCCGGAACCACTTAGAATATCGCAACCATTGTGATTGTAATGCATAGAAATGCCATCAATAACCGTTTCTTTTTCCTATGATAGTGCTAGAAAAATCGGTCCTTGACAAGAGTGTAAGAATTTAAACAGATAAAAAAAAACTTGGGCAAAAGAAACGCAAATTCATTCAACTGCTCGTTGTCGTCAAAATGTCATCATAGCCGTACGGTTGCCCTTCATCGACTAGTCTTCTTGTGGGCTAGCCAGCCAGTCGGTAATGTAACATCTTGTTCCGATCGTTGAACTAAACGGAACGAACCCCACACTGCTTTCAAGGGATCGATGATCGGAAGGAAAACTTTGACATACGCCACATAAACCATGCATTGACAAGCTCGGAACAGGGAGGGGTCTTCTTCATCTTGCCGCCTTCATCTTACCACCTAGTTCGCAACCCGATGGCTTTTACATGTTCATCGGTAGTGTGAAAGCGGCATCGTTTTGCACATTAGCACTCTTGGCACGTGGAACCGTCGCTTTTGCGGCTTTTGAAGGACGAATGAACCAACCAAGTCAACCAGCCCTCGTCGGTTATTCAAGACGATGTGATTTTTTACCACCTTACCCGCTGACCAGGAATGTTCCTTGCCAAAGGAGTATGTGTGCTTTTGCGGTTGAACATTTTTCTTCCAAACCGTGTTGCATTGTATGAAAGTTTTGATAGAAAAAGTTTTTCCTCCTTGCTCCGAATCTCCTGTTTTATCGCAAAGGTGGTCTTACGTTGGACTGAGCAACATACCCGACGATAATGGTAGATGCATACCGCATGGCTTTATTGTGGTTGTCAAGGGCAAGAGCCTGTTGGTTTAAGCTTTGCTTTTAGTTCCTCGGAAGAATGTTACTTTCGTTGCCAAGTGACATTTTTAAGACGCACCAAAAACGATTCGCTTCTTGTTATTTGCAGTGAAACATACGTGCGAATATTTTATTTTATTCTATAGCTTTACTAGTTCTCTAAAATGCATTTCCTCAAAATAATCCCAAAATTATAACTTTTTGAAACTATTATTTGGAATAGCAAACTTTATTTTAATAATGCCGCAATATGAAGCAGAAAATATTTAAATTCCCAATGGCAAACAATTCTGCCTTCAACAATAATAACCACCAAATCAACCGATCGTTTTAACTTTTCGTAGCCCCGTTTAGTAAACTATTTCAAACTCATTTCCATCGCCCACCTGTGCACCATCTGCTGCCGGGAGAAATTCACTTCGCCTAAGTTTGAGTTAAGATGGCCGCTTTGCCAGAACCTCGTCCAGAACGTTTAGCTTACCTGGATGCCAAACACATCGCAACCGTACCGTACATATGACCCAAACACAAAGCAACGTAAAGCCAAAGATTGATTGAACTTTCCGCCCAAAAGCCCGGAAGCATTTCACCCAAAGAAATTATCCAAAATCGGAAGATCTCCTCCGCGTTCCTTGCGGAAATCGTCCGGTTTGGAAACTTTCCCGTGCAACACCGCGCCAAGGAGGTCATCACACAAATTAGAAACCCGGCGGTTTGATCTCGCCTTCCAATTCCGTCAGTTTTGGGACGTAAATTGCACGGGTTTATGGGAAAATTTCCCAACTGGCAAACTTTTTCACAATCGATTGAAGCACTGCTTTTCGGGGCCACTTTGTTTGCACGATAGTAGCTACCGGTGTTGAAGGATTTTTCCCACGAGGTTCAAATACTGGTTGTTTTTCGGTTCGAGGCGAAGAAAAGTAAACTTATACTACCATCCTCACCTTTGCAAGTACACTTTTACCACGCAGCGTCCGAAAAACTACACTCGGAACTATCGATCGTACACAGAGAATCTAACACTGCTTTCTCTCTCTTTCTTTCTCTCTTTTTCATTCTCTTTCCAGTGGAAAATTCGATGGGGAGTCGTTACGAAGCTATCACCAGCTGCAGGTAAGTTATGTTCCCAAGTTTCCGATAACAACAAGCAATGCAGGTCAATAAACTTATGGGCGAAGAATATACAATTCTTGTTGAACTGCAGGCCGAAATATCGGTCGGTTTTGTTACGAATCGATCTTGAACACCGTAATGTGTGAAAAGTTGTGAAGGTTATATCATGAATGAGTTATATTTGAGGATTTGTGTGTTCTGTTATCTTCCCTACTGGACTGGTTTGTAGAATGTCACATAAGACACGAAAAGTGGGTCAAACAAATGATAAGAAGTGTTGATGGATCTAGGAAAAAGGGGAAACTAAAATCAATTTTCTTGAGAGCGTATCATGTAACCAGCAGAGCTTTGCTTTCTTTGTGTTTAATAGTTTTTTTTCTAGCCAATGATTTTTTTCTGTTTCAAGACTAGTGCAATATGTATGCACTCGTAACGCTATGTTAAAGGAGAAATTATTAGTATATGAACATGTGTAGATTATGTATATTTGTATTGTAATGTAGTGTAATGTAAAGATCTCTAAACATACTCAAATCATTCCCAGACCCTTGGGTTGTAAACAAAAATTTTTAAACAAATTTCGCTAAATAATCTCATGTTACATTGTTCTAATATCCGGCTTTAGTCTGTGCGTTTTCTGCAGAACTGGAAACCGTCTTATTAGCACATAAACTATTTACCATAGCGTGCGTGAAACCACTTGCCTAACGTGACCATGAATGATGATGATTCTTCGTGAACACTGGCACAGCCCCGGCATCAGGTTGTATGCAATTCCACTGCATTATAGATGACTCTGGTTTGCTTGTTCTCTTTCGTTTCACACTGGGGAGTGGATTTCCCGAGTCGATCCACCATAGGGTGAATTTTCGCAAAACTCAACAATTTCCTAGCGCCCACTGCAAATTATGTTACAGACAGCCGATAGCAGCAATGGTACGAGTTTGATATGCTTGTAACAATTGTGCTGTGTACAAAATGTCTCACGCTTTGTGGATGGCGTGGAGCAGGCGAGACAGCAAGGCTGTGATTCATTGGATTTTCCATTATTCAGCTGTTTGGGTGTATCGATACACGATCCGCATGTTACAATGCTAGCATTGCGCAGCAAAACGAACGCAATATTTGATCTGGAAATGATGTTAAATTATTATTGATTTATAGCAACAATATGCACCCAAATCTCTCGGCACCGTCCCGGTAACTCCGGTAACGCTCCCTGTGCGGTTTTCGACCACGGCGTCAAACTGCTCCAGTCAGGTGGAAATTGTTCCCGGGCAGAATCGGAGACCCGCAGCCATGTCTGCGAAAGCTGGATGACCGTGAATAAATAATGCAATGGTCAGATGTGCCGGCAAGGAAAATCTTTCCGACCAAGGGGGCGGATTATGCCTGGATCGGTGGTGATGGTGTAGCTCGTTAAATATTTAGCACCTGCCGAATGGAAAACGTTGGCCGAACCCCGTGTGGAAGCCACTAATGGAAGATTGCCGAAAATCAGCAATTGACCTGAACCTGACGCATCGCACCAGCTGATGGAGTCGCCACGGAACCATTAAGGTTCCGTTGTGGTGTCGGTAATTGTGAACAATTTATTGAAGATGAACTGATATCACCCATCCGCAATTAATTCCGATAGAGTACAATCAAAGCACTAACAGAATATTATATTATGCTAATGAATGTTATTTAAGTAATCCAAAATTAGCAACAAAAATGAAAATATTTAACAAAGCGATTTACTCGAGAGAGAATTCTAGATAAGAATTGTTTATTGAAAGAATTAATAACAATCCACAATGGCATATAACATTCGTTATGTAAAGCACACTCATATCATTCGCCAAACTTGACAGGATGCAATGTAAAATAAAAATAAAAACGCTTACTTTACTGTTGTGCTGAAAATGCTCATTAAAACAACTTTCGAAACAAGAGATTCGGGGCTCAATGTTGGAAAACTGCATTATTATCCTAATGTCCGTACTCCCATCCTTTCCCAGAGATCCTTTATGCCTTTGCTGTTTGCATTAATGCGATGAGGGCTGTTCTAGACATATAAATGCAAATAGTCACGTATGTTCTGTAAAACGACAAAAAAAGGTGTTCTCTCCCGGTAGTCATATGTCGACAGTATCCGATGCAATCGAAAAACAGAACCATAAAAGTAAGCTTCCAACAAGACTGGCGTGTCAGAAGTGTGAAGAAAAAAATATACGGAAGAAGTATTTTAGTCACTAACGATTATTTTCTAGCGTAGCGGAATGAGCTTCAAGCGGAAATTTTTACTTCGCTTCTCGATAGGAACGCTGGCTTCTACGTTCGTCTCGTACTTATGAGACCCTTGGGAAAGATCATACTTCGCACGTAGCATAGTTATGCAAAGCTTCTAGTGGGGTTGTATATGCACGACCGGGGCACACATTAATTTCTTTACCTCTGCAGAAATTCGTGAATAATACTGTGCAACGGCTGGGAAGCTTTGTGAAAAGTGTTTCCATTGTATGGTAAAAGTTCATCGTGTGTGCTTGCGCCAAACTGAATACTGCTTCCCTTTTACTGAAGCCTGCACAGTTCATTTCATCTTGATTTTTCAAGAAGCAACGTAAGAAACGGACAGTACACTTCCGTGTTAAGCCGAGCAGTTTTATATGGTAGCACCGAGGTATAAACATCCTTGGACGGACGATTCGTACTTGTTTCGCTTTCAACTGGAAGTACGAGCTAGATACAGGACCTCTCCTTAAAAAGGCGATCTGTTAGTACCTCGACCTGGAAATGAATGAAATTAGCTTCCTTCTGCTTCGGTCTGCCGCTTCATTTGCTTTCCAAAGGCCAAAGTTCTGGCTCCACCGTTTCCTGCACTAAGCACTATTTTCTTCGGATAAGATACCGAGCTCACCACAAGGAATCGTACAGTAGAGCAAATGGAGAAAATATACGCACTCGTTTCACCAAACTTCCCGTGAAAAGGATACTGCGTTTTTGCTACGATTACAGAGTGGACGAAAGGGAGGGATCATAGCTTGAGAGGGAACAAGAAATCAGGTTAATGAACAAGCCGGGAAAATTCGTTTTTTACCTTTTGCTTTCACTTCAACTGAGCGCTTCGTTGGTCAGCACGGTACGAGTGAACCAGAGCAGGTATTAGATTGCATTAGCTAAATTGTGGTCCGACTTTATGGATACCACGGTACGCTGATATAAACACCTCTTTGACCTGTTTGTCATCCAATTTAAAGGACTTTGCTGTTGCCAAACATGGAAAAGAGTAAGGTACATTAAAGGTGTGTGTTTGCAATCGGTGTTTTGACGAATCAAGCGCATTAGAGAGCCTTTATATTTTTCAAAAAACCTTATTATTTTTGGAATAATATTCGTATGTTTTTTTTATTAATATCTAAATACAAAATTTATCAATTGGATGAATAAGAAAGATTCTTATAGTAAATTGAAATTGTTCGTATAATGTTATTAACTTGTTATTATTTATTATATAAAGAGCGCCACAAAAAGAACGGTCCAATGTATTTATAATATGCTGCAACTCCTGTTTCTGCACGTAATGCGGTGTTCGAGTCATTAAATTTTCTTTTAACCAGTTGGAAAAAGAATTTATGCATTGCCTCACAAAAAAGGTCCCATTTGTCCATGCCCGCACAGTGTATTATTAATTGAGTCGGGTGCAGATACTAATCTATCGATTTTCACATAAATTTCCCAACCAAACCTTCCACAACTGTTCCAGACAGGGGGCGAAAAAAAGTACATAACTAAAAAACAACTTGAAATCAAGCTTAAAAAATAGGCAGGACCAGTTCTGGCAATGCAAATCAGGGCGAAAAGGCGGAAAGCTAATTTATTACAATCACGGCCCTCGTTGACGGAACCGGTGTGGTAAAATATGATTGCATTCAACCGTTGGACTACGGTACGGTCGGTGGCGCTCGGGTTGACAAACATTGACGTTTTAAAGCTGGTTAGGTTTAAAAGCGAAAAAGTCTCTGTAGCAAGTGACTACCAAACACGGCTGAGCCAACCTACAGGCGGCTACAGGGACCAGAGTTAGGGTGACGGGAAGCATATTTCCTAGCCAAGGCGGGAAAAGTTGTTTTCCCGCAGGAAATAATAAAACTTATCACAAATATTTATAGTTTGTCGCATAGGAAGAGCAATGGACTTAATAACAGTTTTACCTCAGCTGCAGCTTGTCATACCGATGAAGAGTAAAATGGAGCATTAAAGCAAGTTCAGCCAATGGCCTTAGGCGTGTCTTTTAGCAGAGCTTACTTCTTTTCACAGTTTGTGTGTCTCCCTTGTGCCTGCCTAGCCTTTTGATTGGTGAAACAGAAACATGCAAAACAAATTTCCTCTTTGCAGCGACCAGAGATCTTCTTACGCGTGCTGCAAGACCGGAAAGATGATAACAATATTCCATAAGCTGATAATAATTGCCCGTTTAAGCACTTTCAACAACGTGGCGAGTAGCGTGGGTAACTGGCGAAGAAGCGTTTGATAAAGATTCCACTGGAAAAGTTTGTCGGGAAATGGAAATCGATATAAATAAATTTATTTGTGTTCGTTACTTTGGTTCCGCGGTATTGTACAAGTTTCTGAATTGAGCAAATCAATTTAAAAATACTTATTTGTTGTCAATCAGGAATAATGTAATAATTGCAATTACAAATATCTTTTATATTAACAATATACGAATTCTGTAACGTGCTACAGTATTATTGACCTCAGCTATAATAGAAGGTACCATCCCTGAAAAGAACACAATGCTTAAAAACACTAGCATAACTCCTGGGAAATTTTTCAATCACTACAGGTGTAACCTTTTACCATGGCACCGTTAATCGTTCCGGAAGGTAATGGCAAATTATACGGAACACCGACACTTGATCCTGATGAGACCTCCACAAGCTCACCAGAAAAAAAGTCCAGCGGATAAAGGCCAGTAAGCTACAACTTACGAAGTGCACCTTATAACATTCAGTGCTATGCTGAAGCGCTTTGCCGTGGAACATAGATCCCACAGTCAACGGAAATTTTCGGACGTAAATTTTTAATCCACCGAGACAGCCAACGCTACAACACTAGTTTGCGATGGTTAAATAGCGCGAGAGAACTGTGCTCATAGTGCAGCTGTAATCCTAAAAAGTAGTTGTTTGTTATTTTACTTATATTGTACAGCGCAAAGGCTCATCTATTCTGTGTGGATTATGAAAATTTCTATAAACTGGTATATCAATATCGCTTAAATTGTGGAAATGCTCTCCAAAAGCAAATTTAAACCGAAACGAATATCCCATACTCCCTTAATGCCCTTTATCTATTTCTCCTATTTTAAATTGTGGTTTCCAAGCGCAAACGGGAAACCGAATAAGAAAATCTTAATAGCATTTCCCACTCCACAAAGCAACTTTCCCTATTCTACCTGCATCACTATGCAGTTGTATAATTTCATTAAATTTTCAATCCACCGAGCAGGGTAAAAAGAAACCGAGACGGCTACAAGTAAAATCCTCACTCCAAAACTTCCCCACCTAACCGCACTCATCCTTTTGCATGTTAGTGCTCGGGCAATCTACCATCAAGTGGAAAATTGCACCAAACCGAGGTAAGGGGTTTTTTTCCCGTCCGTTCCGAAAGGGTTACATGAAACAAAAACACAAAATGGGGCCAATTTTCGTCCCCCGTTATCTTGCATTGTTCCTCCATTCGGTAGAATGATAGTGGGAAATGTAGCAGCTGCGCTGGTGTATGCGAGCTTACTATAGGGTGTGGTGATTGAGCAAGCCCACCTGGCAGGTGTTGATGCGAATGGGTGGTGGGATGCATAGTTCACCGGGGTTCTACGAAATGACCAGTTGGGAAGTCTTTAAAGCAAATACAATTTGTCTCCTTTACTCCGGAGGGATGAAATAGATTATACCTCCCCATTGCACGTCTTCTATGAGTTGATTTGAGGTGAAACATCGTTTAGAAGAAGCTTCTGAATACGGGAACAGAAAACTTATCAGATTTATATTTGTAGAGTTTATCACAGGTGTCAACGGAAAAAAAATTATGCAGAATCGCTAAATAGGATTGTTAATCCGAATGCTCTTTCTAAGCAATGATTTAATTTGTTTGACATAGTTTTCAGTTATTTGAAACGTCTTATTTGTATTGAATCTCGATAAAAATGTTAATACCTTTTCTATATTTAAATGCTGTTGTTGTTTTTGGGACACCGTCCAATAATTCATTTATATTTCTCTTTACCTGTATTTTTAAACATTTATCATTCAGGTATAGCATAGTTGGCTAACGATGGAAACTTGCCTGTAGTTAGATGGAGATCATTTTAAGCGACCCTAATCTAAATGTTATATATCAATGATCTATTCCATTACAGAAGAACTATTAAACCACTTACTGTAAGTGATTAGCTTAATTTTCTTTCTCATTGCCGCAATACATCTTCATGGAACTCGTTTAACCCGACATCTTTGTTTCTTAGTTCACACCAAAACATTCATCGTAACAAGATGACTTTAGCACATTTGTTACATGCAATTGTGCTACTGCTTCAAGTAATGTGCTACTGGCAGGGAAATAAAACCGACCTTCTTGAAGGCATCGGAGCTGAGCTGGTCAGGCTAAATGAACCAGCATCTTTTACCTCCACTCCATTGAAAAGTGAAGTGAAAAATGATTCTACCATTTCCTCGCCTCTGTCTAGCCCACCCAGTCCTAAATGTTCCTCCCGATACGATCAATGCGATTGAAACCACATTCATGGTTTACTCCCGTTTGGTTGGAAAATAGATGTTTCGCTCGAACAATGACAGCTTTTCATTGTCTTGTCGCCTGTAAACGAAAGGTAGAGAATGCGAAGAAAACACGAAGATGAAGCTCGGAAAAACGGACGGGGTTCCTCCGCAAAAAGTCAATTATTTCAATCGAATGCACCACTTGAATCGGTTAGCGTAACGGTTACGTTCCGTTATGGGGGTTTGGTTTTGTGGTTCAGTTTTCAGTACGATCGATTGCGCTCCGCCGGGAAAGCATATTTTTCGCCTGGCCGTTCTGACAGATGATGGATAAGAAAAATCGAAAATAAAAAAAAAATGCAGCGAAAATTAAGAAACCGCGATTCTATTATAGCTTTAATAGGGATAGGATATTTGTTAAAGAGTGTGCGGTGAGATAACAAATGTTGAGAAATGAAGTTTAATGGAAAAAACCTATATTGAAATAGGCTTAGGATCACTTGAATTTACCCCTGAAATTTGGAATCCAAAAAACGCGAACGATTATTAAATCAATTTCGCCTTTATTGTTCAAAAATTCCTTTGCGAGAAAATTGAATTTTCGATTTAATAATTTCAATGTAAATTTTTATCTGTGCAAGATGCTACATCAACACCATTATTGTTTGTGGCTGTCTCTCTTTCTTGCTCGCGTACAACCGTTACTAGAAGCAGAAGGATTTACAGATTTCATTAGTGTCAAATTTGCGGATGAAATGACAATCGCTTCGCCATAATGCTTCTTGTTCCTGTGTCAAAATAAGATATTTTCCGGCCAACTAGGTTACTAACTATCTGATATCGCGACCGGAAACGGCAGATAAATAAAAGCTTTCTGTGTATGGAAGAGGAACATGAACGAGTGCTTGTCGGGAGGAAAGGCGCATTTCTGGGGAAAGTACGATTCTGTCATCGTCGTTTACATGCCTTATTCGAGGTTATCGTTCCCGCTTCCCCATTGGGGGGGAAGAACCAAACCGATTCCCGGTGCAAGAGTTTGAGCATAAATTAGATTTATGTTACACTGTCATGTCAACTGTGCGGTTGTCTATTGCCGGGAAGATTCCAAACGCTTTTCAACCCATGGCGCATACCCGCGAACGAAGGCTGTGCCTTTATTTTTTATTCTCATTTGATTCACCACCCGGCTCGTGTTAGGCGCGAAAACAGATCCTGCGTGTGTATCCTTGCAACCACGCAAAAGCGATCGTCTCTCAATTTGTTAGAGGTGATTATTATTTTCCTGCCCACTCGAACACAGTTGCTCCATCTGGTGGGTGCTATCATGGAACGCGGTTTGAATAATGTTCTCTTCCCAAGGCTCCATTTGCCTTGGCAGCATGTGAGCAACGAAAATTTGAAACGCTGCTTATATGTGCTCATAAATTGCGACTCAGTCAAAATGTATTGGTGTGAGATTTGTCCTTGTATGCCCGTGTTCCTTTTTCCACCGTACACGGGCTTCGTTTTCGCTGATTAACGCACATTAGACCGCTATTCTCATTCCCGTCTCGAAGCGCGTGATGTCTGTCGCGCGCAGACGACACAAACTCCCCAAACAAGGCATAACAAGCTCACTCCTTGTCACGGCACCAAACGGAAGGCCGTGCGGTGTACCAAGTCGTTCTTGCTGCGAGAACCCACACGAACGCTCAGGTGTGACGTTGTGAAAGGACATCAAAAGGGGCTGGAGGTTGCACCGACCAGAAACGTTTACCACCACACACTGATTCTGGTCGTCTCCCGGTAATTTTGGCGTGTACCCCATTCAGAGTGACATTTGTCGAACAAGCCTCCCAGAAACACTCAGGGACGATAACCATCGGACGAAGACGAGACGGGATTGATGAATTTTGAAAACGGACGAAAAACATCTATCCTCCGTTGCCGTCGTTCCTTCCGCTCGCTACGGCTTCCATGGGTTCTCTAATTTCGGAAAGGATAATTTGCAACATGCTGGCGCAAAGCTAGAAATGGACGAACCCGTGCTGTAGACAGACCCAGACACAGACAACTGGGCACAACCCCCAATTTGACAGTCGAAAAATGAGCACAGAAACCAAACCAAAAAGGGGAAAAGCCTTTCCACTATCTGCCAGCTTCAGCCGGAAGGTAATTTTTCTTCTCCGAACGAAGGAGGAGAACACCTGGGGACTCTTGGAGTTGGCCACACCACAATGGTGGGATGTTTCTAGTGCGTTTTGTCACGAGAAGGAAATTGAAGTTGAAAATAATTTACTAGCAGGGCTTTCCGTTTTGGGATGGACGATATGTCTTAAAGGATCTTAAAGCACAACCCCAATTAGGTCTGGTGATGATCGTTTACGACTGCTGTACAGACGTTGCGGGCATTGCAGTAAAAGGCGTACGCAGTGATGGAGCGAAGAATTCTACAAAATTGGTAGTTTGCGGTTGTGAAATTATGAGAAATGACTTTTCAAAGATAAATTACACCCGCACAGCGGGTTCTCCTCCTCATAAATTCTCCTCATGAACTCGGTCGGAAGCTGACGAAACTTTCTTAGCCGCTCGCGTTCGAGAGAAAATTTCTCACAACAATCTTTGGCCCCGTATGCATGGAAGCACTATGAAGAAGTCGCTGCAACGACGATCTCCATGAGTTGTACTGTTGAGCAACGAATTAGACTCGCTTCCAGTAGGTTGATCATGTCATGTAAATGACACCGGACGACCCAGTCCGTAAAATCTTTTAAGGTCGTCCACAAGGCCAAAGGAGGCGCTATAAACCCAAACTGAGGTTGAGCTTGAAGAATACGCTCGACCGTGAGTAGTAGTGAGTAGCAATGCCTAGCTACTTTCTGCTATAACTGCTCCTTTTCTGCTAGACGAGCATAAATGTTTCCAAACCGTTATGCTTCATGTAAAGATTCTGGAGTAAAACAATAACCGAGAGAGACACACATCCTTCATTTCATCACAATATGCAAACCTGCGCTTAAATCTCCTGCCTGCTATCTCTTTTCAAACGAAATCTCAAACTTTACCACCTACCAAATCGGAATCCAAAGTTCTCAGCGAATACTGAGTTTGAAAACGTTGCCAAAGGGTTGCCGTAATGACAGCGTTTATGCTGGATGAAGAACGATGAAGTATTCAAACAATTCATACCATTTTTTATGTTGACTTTCCAACAATTCCGTGACGCAGCATTGTTGGTACGGTGTCATCAATGGTGAATAATGATGGCGCCGAGAACCTTCCGAGGATTCGTATTTAGTTGTCATAAAATCACCATTATTAGTAGGAACTACGACCACGAAGTTTTGATGAAGGACACATGATAAGCAAAAAAAACATAATATTAAAATGATGCTGACTAAGATAATAAAGCCTTAATGCTTTAATTCAACTTAAACTATATAGTATATACAAATTTCATCATCATCTCAATTTGCTGTAAACTCATAATTTTTACGTCGGTGACATATAACTCTTTTGCGCGCCACATCCACTAGCGCGAAATCAGCATGACGCAAAAGTGCCACAGAGCGAAACGAGCATAAAGCAAGCAAGGTGGTTTTGTCAGTATGAAAGCACTTTCGCGGGAACCCAGACACGAACAAACAGAACAATCCCGCTGGTGAATTCCCGAATTTACGCATAGTCGTAAAGAACGCCGGTATCCTTTTAAATGATCGCCCCTTTAGCATTGGTGGGCATGAGCGTTTTTCGGCTCCCAGTGGGAGCGTACTTTTTGTGTCAATATGATACGCACGCTGCACGGAGACTTTTGTATTCGCGACATATCTTTTATATTTTGTTTTCCATTCTTCATACCATTTCGAGAAAAAACGTTCGTTTTGTGTTCTTGCTAAATTTCCAGCATCCTCTACCGTGAAGTTTTCTAGCATTGCAGCATACACTAACAGTCGGTCTTTTAACTACGCTGAACGCATCACCGTACCGCTTCTTCCTGGAGCAGTAGCCGTGTAACTCGCCATTCCTAATCTGCAACCGTCAACTTAACTAAATAACCCGGTCGTCCTCTTTGTCCGCACTGTGTTCGTTCCACACACTAACATCCGAAGCAGACAGCAGCAAAGTGATGTCGCTTATTTGAACAGAAGGGCGCTCTGAATTTTGGAGATTTTCATGGCCATGCTGGTGCGTGACAAACAGCATTCGCTTCTCTGAAAAAAGGACACAAAGCAAAGCATATATGAGTCATAAATCAACCAAAATGGGAAGCTAGACAGGGGAGCATGTTTACGGAAGGTTAAACAGCGACAAACCTGGCTTATCTTTTTACATTTCACTCCGGTTGGAATTTGTTTACCAGTGATGGAATTGCGATGGTGTGAAACGAAGAGTACTCACGGTTGCATTTCCCGGGGGTAAACATTGTATCTGTGGGATCTGTGCATTTTTATTTGACACAGTGGCTATAACATCATAATCATAATTGATTGTTATTGACGTTACAGCAATGATGGTTCGTGTTTGCTTCTTGTCTGAAAGGCAATAGGGAGAATGCAGTTTTACGGTTCAGAGAACCGCATAATAGCAACAATTCACCCTTAATTCATGACTAGTCCTCGTTAAAGAACAAGTTACATAGGATATTTTATCAGATCTTTCAAGTACGGTACCAAATATATGTTTCGAAATACCGGTACTGCGCTTTATTAGTTCAAATCGTAAAACCAGAATAGTTTTTTATGATTTAGGGTACAAGACAGGAAATCAGTCTGCTACTGATTTCAACACGTCCGTTGAAACATCAAGAAATAATATGCAAATCATTACTGCAAACGATCCAACTTTGTCCATTTCTGAAGCAATCAGGAACGCCCATTAACCCTTCCAACAAGACTGCCACATTGAATTGTTCCTTCTTCCTGAAACTTGATTAAAATAGCTCCTTACAAACATTCAGCATCAAATCTTCTTCCCGTTTGTTTGTCTCGCACAAAAAAAGAACTGCCCGTTTTACCATCTTGTTTGCGTGATGATCAATTTACCATTCAAATCGATTCCATCCGAGAATGGTCCGTTAGTTCAAACCTCTCAGGAACTTAGCACCCGCACAAAGCCAGCTCCGTTCGTAATTGCTTCGACAAAGGAATTAATTGCTCTGCTCGAAACTTGTGGATGAATTATTTCATTACAACTTTTCTCCCTTATACCATCCCGTTGCCCCTAAAACAACGCAATGTGCAAGACCGATGTTGCTTCAACCAGCTGGTTCCAATGATGACGATGATGAGTTTTCTTCGGCGATTGAATGCTCTCTTTCTCCCTCCATCAGGACTTTCCGTTATTCTTCTCCTTACGCAAAGGAAATTCATGTCGGTGCCCTTCCGCAGCTACGACGGGTAGTAACGTCAGCTTGAATAATTTTCGCAAGATCAACGATGGATGACTGGAGGATGCAGGCGTTCGGGATCGAAAGAAACAGTTTTCCAAACAGGAGGTGGATTTTTTTCTCTTCCTTTTCCGCGTCCTCATTCACGCTTAACTTCCTTCTGCAGAAGGGTGATTTTTTGTGTGTTACATTTAGTGGTATTTAAATCCTGCTATTCTTCCACTCCAAAGACTGACCTCTAGATCATTTTCTTTTTTTTGTGCTGGTTCCTTCATTGCAGCACGTTGTAACTAAGTAGAAAGAGTCTTTTGCAGCACATTTTCCCAGCTACGACGGAATGAAGCTCCGATCGTATTTTTGATGCAAATTATGTTAATTTTTGCTATGTCCTCTTCCAGCAGCATGCTTTCTACTTTAACCTCCTCAGGGTGATAGGTCGAACAAGCTGTTGATAAATTGTACCCGTTTTATGTTGGGCTTCCTTCTTCTGGTTGTATTTTTTGTTAGCTCACGTCAAGTTACTCCTTTGGCTGCATTGCTTCATCCAACACGCCACCGAGGAGTGTATCGTTTGGAGTCGGTGCGGACTAAAAAGCTAACCACCGTCAAGATACCAACGGAGGGAAGAAAGGGTAATCTTCTGTAGCGGTGGTCTATTTTACGCTTTAATTTACTTTATCGTTTACTTTTGCGAGAAAGGGTATATAGTTTGTGGATGGATTAAGGAATCACGTCTTTTAGTTTTTGGGATGCTAGTATGAATGAGTTTTTAGGTGTAAAATGCATCTTATGGGAAAGCAAGCGGTTTGGAATTTGTTTCTTACAAAAAAATAATTGAAACCTTTGAGGTTTTGAAAAATGACAATATCCGATAACAATAATATGCATAACAAAGATCTGCATGGCAATCAACGTGAACATGACATTGGATCAACATCGGATCCTTAGTTCTCCATTTCACCATTTTATGCTACAATTGTTTTATGCAATTGGGATCATACTATCCCAATTATTGCTGCACGTGTCCATCTGCAGAGTGTACAATCGGGTTTATATTACGATTCACGCTCTCCCCAAAAGCAGAGAGTTGAATGTGTAAACCCCAAAATGGTCATTTTTTAATATGATTACCGCTTATTGAATTATTTGATTTTCACCATGATGTGTGTTCAGCGCGTGGTTTATATCGATCTTTTGCAGTGTTGTATTAATTTGTTGATGTTAAAAAGAACGTATTGTAATTTTGGCATTTTTCATATTACTATCGAACGAGTTGAATTATATTTCTGATGAGCAACAGAAATATAAAGTTTCTATATACTTTACACCAGTTCAATTCGTTCATGAACTTGTTTTTGAACATTTCTTCCCATCTCATTCGCAGCAAAAGGAACAATAATCATAAATCAAATTTGTACCAGATAACCAATAGTGCCGGTAAAATATAGGCTACAGAAAAGCTGCTATCTCTCCGAATCAATATTCTGTACAGAACCTGTCCCAGTGTGTCCCAACATATCTTGTTTCGATAAACTTGTGATGAATGATGAACATTGTCCTGTACGCCTGCCAATCGGGCAATCTGGTACGTGCGGCTCAAGCTTTCCACACCAGCACCGGTTCTAGCAATGCCAAAAAAGGCATCAATGTAGTGAATTCGATTGATTTACGACAAACGGATCTGCCCATTGATGGTGACATCGTGCTGGCAGCCGTGTTGGAGAGAAAGAGCGTCACATTTGATACTCCTCGAAGAGGAGTGCTCTTTCTTCGTTGCGATTGTTTTGTCAATCTTCTTCAGTTTTCACTTTACCCTCATCGGACCCTTCTGGTACGTTTTCAAGCGTTCTCTCCTTCCACTTCGTAAGTTACAGTCTTGAAGTTCTAGTGTCCTTTTTGTCGTGCGCTACAAAATACGATGAGGAATGATTTTGTCAGGACCGGGAAGCTTTGCTCGATGAGCATTTTTCTCGTCCAATTTTGCATAACACGATAGGGGATACCTCGAGTGCTTTGGATAGGCAGAGCTATTTCGTCCGTGGCGGAAGGATGTCATCAATATTCTTCTGCTAAAGAAAACGGAAAGCGTGAGTAGAGTTTTTACAAAAATGGGAAAAGAACACGATCAAAGGCACGCAGAGTCAGGAAGAACAGATACAGCAGCATGGTTTCACTTTCCACCTAACAGCAACATAAACATAAGTATTTGAGCAACTTGAGCGCGTGTGCGTTTTTTCGTTTTTGTGTGGAAACGAGTGCTTTCAGCTTGTTTGATTTGAGCAAGTGGCTATGAAAGCATCCTTGCGCCAATGCTTTCCAGAACACACTCGTGCCAGAGAGGAATGCTTCAATTCTTACAATTTTTTTTTTCTTCTCTTGGGTGCACCCTGCTACCCAATCAGCGCGCAGTAGTTCGGCAACTGATGAAGGTACCATTACTATCCCATCCTCCGGCTTTCGTTTTATGATTTATGCTGTCGATTTTTGATCATTTCTCATGCGCTACACAATAATGGGCAAAATTGACAGCGAATCCATTTTAGGCGCTGGTTCGACGTTATCCTTGCAGCGCGCCATGCAAAAAAGGATCCACCACTGAACATTCATCGTTGTATTCGAGGATTATCCTTAAAGGGAACTTAAAGAGTAACACATCAAAAGGCAACGTAGCTGCCTTCCGGTGGGTTGATTTTCTTCCCGTGCTCGAAGGAACTGGCTTACGGAAAAGATAAATTTTCCATTATGATGATCCTTTTTTTTCTGCGAAAGCGCATCGTTCGCTTATCCACCGGAAGCTACCGAGCAAAATGCAAGAAATGTAAGAATGGTTGAACCCTTTGACGACCAGAAGAGCGAAATACCGGCGCCACACAAGTCGACGGCGATATTATTTGATAATGGGATTCTATCGCTCGTTATAGTATCAATCTAATAAAATTCGCATGCACGACTGAACGGTTTGGTCGTTTCTTTTTACGGAGCTCGAGTTGGTAACAAAGAATGGATCTTTTTGATAAACGGGCTGAAAAACGTAATGAATGCACGATTTTCTCATGTGCTATTTCAGTATGAAATTTGATTGCATTTGCATTTTAATCATCGCGTATTATAAAGGGTGACTCTACGATTAAGTGATAGCGGCGCTGGCGTTAGGTGAGACAAAACAGCCATTAAATTTGCCTAGACCTTTAGATGCTGTAGTGTTTAATAGAAAAAAAAAACATGATTATGTTGAAATATAAAATTATTTATATTTATAACAACACATTTTCGGCCTAATTATGCATCATAGACCGCATTAAAAAAAATCTATCTCTATACTAAATCTATACTACTTATACTTAAATACTAAAAATATAATCTATATAGAAAGAGAAGCTTAACGTCATTTTATCCACGATGGTTACAGCTTCTCAATGTGCCCTCAATTTCGGGGCATGTACTTTTCTTTATGTACAAAAACCAAACTTAAGTTTGGTTCATCTTTTGATAGACGTATATGGGGCACAAGCCATACATTATGAGGGAGGGAGGGGACCCTCATATCACAAGCGCACATCTAACCAAACCACCTGAGTGTATGGCATTCATTAACCTGAAGCACTTTTAATGTACTCTCGTAAACCGTTCGATGCATGTTTGTTCGTTATACCTACATATTGCTCTCGCCCTGGAAAATATGTCATTTTTGTCACCTTAATTCCACCCCTAACGTCACACAACCGCTGCCAAAATACCACCTTCTCCGGCGATCGTTCGGGTAAAAGGTACCAGTGGCACGCGCTCATAAACATCAACCATAAAAACTACCTGTGGGAAAACTTACCTGTTAATCCTCCGAAGAAAATGAACATGACAAACTTTTCTTCTGAGTGTGGAGGCCATACTCGTGCTTGCCCATACCCTACTGTGACAATGTTTTGCAACATTGTATAAGCATAATTCCCTGCTCTGACTCGACTGATTATAGCCATAAACAGTTTTCGAGCGTAGTGCCGTGACACCGGCAAATGCACCAACGTTCAGATGCTTTCATCTGACACAGAAGACACAGTGTTCAATGTGCGCCTTCATTCAAGCTGGGCCAATGTTTTCATTTGCATAGCTTCATGGCTGGTCTGCCATTCTGTTGGGCTGTGCTGTGTAAAATTATGATTCTCATCACGAAACCGGAACGGGACCCATTGGTACAAATTTCTGCATCATGTGCATCATTAGGCTTTACTTCTAAAATTAGTGAGACCACGGCGATTAGAGGGGGGCCGGACGGGGTTTTCTCGGATGGTGCATGAGCAGCCGCTAAAAGTTTGCCCCATGCCTTAACGCATGTAAGAAACCATCCAACGAGAATGGTTCCATAATAAATGAAGCCAAAATTATGCCTGTGTCAGTTCCAGTCTACATGATGCCTCTCGAGGATCGAGGAGTTTTCTTTTGGAACACAGCAAAAAAAGAAGAAGCAATTTTGGACGTTCGGTGTGCTACAGTTAACGGCAATTTTCTGAAAAATACATTTGAAAAGGGCAAACCAGAAAACGGACGAACTGGTGAATGCACACCGTATACTGTAAAAATAAAAAAAAATATTGAGAACGATGCTACGATGTGTTAGAAAACACAGTGACAATTGTTCCCTAGTTCTAAGCTTACTGCACAACTTCGTGATGATAGCATTAGGGCGGTTTAGAAGAATTTCTTTCCTTTGGCATAGTTTGTGCATTCCTTGTGGAGATTCAATGTCCCTCTATAATGCAATCCAAATTGAATTCCCAACACAACGTAATTCGCATTTTTTACCAAACCTCCCTACTAAGTATGCATACCTCTTACGGTGATCATTTGATCAATCGTTTGTATCTCGTTTCAAGCTGCTATGCTTTTGCAACACTCGATACCAGTGTTCCGAAAATAAGCTGTCTTATATTGCGCATAGCACAGAACGTATCATCCACATACACGGGGGGTGCACATGGAACAGTCCGGAGAAATAAAAAGTTAATCGAATGTATGAAAATTGCATTCGATTGAGGATTGGATTGCTGAGCACATCCCGTTGGACTTGCTTTTAAAGGAAAAGCTAGACAACTTGTTGTTCACTTATCGAAAACAATCCAAGACTTAAAAAAAAGGATCTGGGTTGAGACGAGATGAATAGCCATATGAGCGGATTACGGCATCGAAATGCATGCCTGTGCTGTTTTCTATCGATGGGGATGGATCCCTTGTTGTCGTCGCCGTGAGAATGGTGACTCGCTCGGATCGTTTCGCACCCATCCCAGACGCACTGTAGTGGAGAGTATATAAATAAAAATATAAATAAACCCTTCCATCATTTCTTGCTACGTTGCAGATAGCTATAGTGCCATTGTTGCTGGCTGCGTACATAAAATGTGCACAAGTGGCACTTTCTGCGTCCACTAGCCGGAAACTTACCCTTGTCAAATGACACTACAGAACTGAATGTGAGTCGTTTGACCCATGTGTGAACTGCAGCAAACACTTCGGAAGCCTCCTTGTGTAACTGGAAGGAGAGAGCGGATCCTTTTTTATAAATAAATCATTCAACGATGCTTGGACAAGGTCGAACGTGTATGACGTATCTACGGTCTACATACCAAAGAGATTTTTATAGTGATTTTTTCAAAAAGAAATAAACGATTATTTGCATTAAATACATTAGGCAAAACACGTTTATTTTTGAATTTGAATACGCAAATTATAAGCGTAAATTTTAACATCCAGTTATCTTTAATTTTAAGTTATGTTCCATATTCTTGATAGAGAAGGTAGCCTATAGCCACACATTTTCTCCATTCTCTTCCGTTTCATTGTTTATTTTTATTCCATATGGAAGATTTATTCACTAGCTTTGCAACGTTCGGCTGGAATCAGGAACATATTTTTACTGTCGTTAACCCTCCCCGCCCCGCCCAATGGTGTTACCCATAGTAGTATGATAAGGAAAAGCTCCAGCTTTTCCATAAATTTTCAACATTATTTTGGGTCGTGGCGTAAGCGTATGGTGAAAGCGAATAATTGCATCCACGTAATGAACGACACCCAGAAAGCATTATTTACGACCGGGAGTCGGTGGGGTGGCCCAGTGATGGTTAAGGCGGAAAAGAATTGAGCACAGCCCACGCAGGAAAATCTTCGATAATGACCGCGAGAGAAAGAGGGTGACCGTAATTAATGATTATTGGCAAACGTGAACGAAGGAGCCGCCTCGGAAGTTCCCATCTGCACGTAATAATTTATTCTTGCTGGTCGATTGGTAGCAAGGGGATCACTGATATCTTCGTTGCTCCTTTTCAAAGGAATGGTATAAATTATGTGTGGCCTATTTTTTTACCATAAAAATTATATCCTTCTAAGGTGGCCTTTTTCAATACGATATCAATTGTTTGTAGCCTTTTTATGTCGGAGGAATGGTGGTTTCCTTCTTTCTTATCTGTATTAATTATCTAATCGAATGAAGTGAATCAATCTATTCTCCTACTTAATACTTATAGTGAGTGAGGATACAAATGTTGAACGAAAATTGCATGTGCAGATTACATAATGATAGAGTAGGGGGAGCTATTCGAAGTACATAAGATAAAGAAACACAAGCGTATTTCCTCTTTAACCTCCATGAAATCTGCACATTCAAAATGGGCTTCATCACTCGCCTTCACTCTGCATGCTCTAAAGCACCGAAACATAATACTATCCTCCCCACGGTGGACGATACATCAGCTCCATCATTTTGTCGTTGTCCATTCGCTTCAAATCCTCTCGAGATTTTTCGAAGGACCCGGTGAATCATCAAAGGTGGAAGGTAATTTGTAAGACCAAGCAAGCACTTTCTAAACACGTAAGATATACTTGGTAAACGACAACGAGAAGCTCAACTTTTTTGCAGTAAGGTGATGGCGATGTCTTGGAACCAGCAAAAAAGGCACCTAGTTGGGCTAAGCAGCTCGACAAGCACAATGAAGGGTCAGAAAAAATAACCCTTTATGGCAGAGAAAATTATGTTAGATCCTTCACCAGGTTTTGGGTTTTCTGCAGGAAATTGATTTTGTTAGTAAATACACACAAGTCTGCTTTGTAGAATAACTGTAGACATTTTTTTGGAATGATATGCATTATATAAAAGTTCTATGAACACTCCATTTCTTCTTTTTACTATATTAAACGAATCTGGACAATTAACAAGTTTTTACAATGTTAGAAAATACATCATAAGAAGTTTAGGTGAGGCAAAGTTAAAATAAAAGTTGTAGTAGGAAGCAATTTTGCAATGACTACGACCAGAAAAGTACGATTCAGGGAAGAAGATTTCAAAACTATTAAATATGTAACATTTGGGAAAGTCTGAGGACCATGGTTGGTATATCAAACGGGGATGACTTTTCCTCCTCTATCTTTTCCGAAAAGCGTTGTAGCTCTTAGTTTACATTATTTCTCTTCTGTTTTGTGTGTGGTTTGCACGTCGTATTCTGCCGCCTTGTCGCCGAAGTGTAGAATTTCAAGAATGCTGATAATAGATTTTTGGTAAGAATGTGGGTTAAAGCTGTAACTTGCCCACACGATCTCAAGCTTATCCTTTACCGAAAGTGGAAGCATAGTTAAAGCATACCTCGCTCCCCTAGTTACCTGGCACAAATGCTGGTTGTATTAGTTCCTTGAGTTCTATGCTTGACATGCGTAGAATCTTGACATGTAGAAATTCAATTTTCTGCTTTGTTGGACGTTGGGGGATTTACACCCTGCACAATCTGTTACGGTTTGTTGAAATTGATGGCAAGAAGTGAAGCATTACTTTGTTACAATGCTACACAATTTTATACAATTTACACTAAAATACAGTTTCAAAAAAAAAGTTTAACCAGCAAAAGATAGCATCAATCAAATAAAAACATCTTACGTTGACTGTTTAGCGAACTAGAAAATGTAATTTTCCGTCGTATTGTTTTGAATTGTATTTATCTTTGCAGTCATGCAATTGTACAATCAATAAGCTGCACCGTACCCGGCTCGCTCGTGCCCAACACGCTCGTTTGTAGTGTAAGCACACTTGTAAATATCAATCTCCGGGAAAGTGTGCACTGTGCAGTCGATAACTGCAGCAGTGAAACTGAAAAAAGGGAAACCGAAAGCATCTGACTGTCTGTCTGCTATTTAAGGACGCATACATCCATGCACACTAACTGCACTCGAATGTTGCAGCAGAACGAGTTGAAACATTGTGGGCGCGAATGTGTGCATTTTTTTAGTCCGGAGTACCACGGCAACATATGCTTTTTCATCAGAACACTCGAGAGGGAGAGCATAATACAAAAAAAACGGAATGCATTTTCCTCGCTTTGCTAGACGAAACGTGTTGTTTTTCTTTTGCTGTAAATCAATTTGATGAATATTGACGCGTTTATATACAGTTTTTGTTATTGTCCAGCGGCGTCGATCGAGAGAAAGTGTTTTACGTTTGTGTTGTGATAGCGATACATTGCAATCGATAAAGGGCTATTATCTGATTACTTGAAGCTTAGTACAAACGCGGTTTTGACAGGAAATGAGGTTCGCTGGGAGTTTGCAATGGTAATGACGGAGGTGGATGCAACAAATAACAAACAAACAAGCGTTATACAGTATTGTATTCAATCTCGGTTAGTGATAGCAAGTTAATTTAGAGGATTCATATATTCCATTCGAAGTCAATAAAAAATGTGTTGTCATGTAATACAAGAAAATTGTATTGCAATTTCAAAAGTAGAGAAGATATTTATTGATGATTTCTCACTTTTAGCAAGTTGGTTACACAAATCAATTGCGATACAAACACAATCATTCTCGCGCGAAGCAATCATATGACATAAATTTTCCAAATGGGGAAAACATTTTCTTGATTCTCCCCGCGAATTGCCAGAATAAGGGATCGGGGTTTGCTTTTGATTTAATGTTTCCATTCTTAACTTATCACAATACTGCTACATATGGGCAATATGTATTTCTTTTTACCGCATTATATTCCATCAAACAACGGTAGACCAACTTTCAAGCTTTCTGCGAAGAAAAAAGCCACACTCTTGGAGAAAAATTGCCACCCAAAATCCTTTGACCTAGTTCAATGTACCCCATCCCCTGCACGCATCATTACACCACGGGTCATGGGCTCGTAAAACGTCTCCAGCACGCGCGTATGTGTGAACGCTTGTATGTGCTCATAAATCTCGACACCTCTTTTGCACCACACACTGGCCAGTGTAGTTCATCTTCAGGCCTGCAAAGTTTCCTTGAGATTTTGCCGGAATCGCGAATAGAATCGCACGATCTCGTCAATAAATCTCACATCACACGGAAACACATTCAACATAAGAAAGTATCGGTGAGTAGAATGGGAAGTCGAAATCGATTCCTGAGCAGGGTCTTATTTATTCTGCTCTAGCATCCATTCATTCACTTGTATCAATCCCATTGCCGGTTGATGTTAAAGGGGCCGGTAATTGCTAATGGTTCATTTCACCTACACGCTGCGTTGGTGCAAGCTGATGGGAACACTGGAAAAACCATCAAACGTATGTGGGACTAGTGGCGCTTGACCAAAGAGTGCACGCAATCGTGCTTGTCGAACGTACGAAACGTTCCGTGACGGAGAATGGAGATTCTGTACGGAAAATGGTTTTAGATCTAGCAAGATCGAAGGAAACCGGATCGGCATATTTCTTTTAGGCAAGTGAACAAAGAAAATTGTAAAAATTCAGAAAAAATCAATTGAAAGTATAATAAACTGTTTTTACTTGATTCAAACATTCTTGTTGGATAACTCGCATTGTTTTGAGGACCATCAGCAATGAAAAATATATCTAATAAAATAATTAAACTTTTATATTTTTTGCAAATGTAGCCATCATTACGCTAGCCGTATTGATAGACTGCCAAATGAAGGAGAACACTTGAAAGACATAGACATTTTCCTGTTCATAGTATACTGTATATGAAGGCAAGGCTTTCGTTTGTTATGCGTATCGAATGTCGAAGAAAAGAAAATGAGCAAAGACTTTAACAAATGTATTTGTTAGTGATTATTATATATAAGACAACAAACTGTTTAAAGCTTTTGAGCTCAATCTTACAGGATTTGGGGATGCATAATCATCTGTACTGCACATATATTTATAAAACTTTATTCCACCGTACAGGAACCAGAACTACTTCGGCCCGAAACTAAGCGAACCACAGGAATCGAGGCACTGATGAACAGTAATTTTTGATTAGTTGTTTCTTTAACGCCAAGAACTATGTCACCCTGAACGTCGTCCGCTTTGTCCCCATCGTCTGTGACTGCGTGCATTAAAGTACAATCTGAATTCGACACGATGCACTTACTCGCTGTTCCAACCCGACGCTCGAGTCGCGATATCGTACCGCACTTCCGAATCGTTCGATGGACCGGAAAAACGATTTCCATAAATTTTCTCTGCCCATCAATTATGCTTCGGGCGGCTGATTGCTGGTTTCCGGTTTTTGGTTCGTAGGCAATTTCCAACGCACCGGACAATAGAACATATCCTCGCCACTCACTAGCACCTCCCGGCTTTTCCCTCTTTTTAATCGACAAAATGTGCGCTAGGCGATGATCGGTGTGCCTGCCTGGCGGAGAGTGTAAGGATTGCATGGGTGTTAATGACCGAAAGCTTTCAGACTGGACAGGAAACAGGCCAGCAGTTTCCTGAAGTGGTTGCTGCTGTTTCTGTCGTTTCCGGTGCGTGTTGTAGCACAAAGTTGAAGTTACTTGCCAGTGTCTTACTGTGTGGAATGCGTGAAGAAAACTCCAGATTTGCTTGATATCTGGGGTGGGGTGTTTCGTTATTTTGTTTTCCAAAAACTTCCAGCTGAGCCATGTTCCAGTAGTTGTACGGGTTAAAGATTGTATTCAACGTTGTTCGGAGGTCTTGATTCAATGAATCTTTTGTTTTACGGTAAAGTTAAAGTATCTTATGTATCATTAAGAACATATGTACAATGAGTTTTAATATGTGTGGGATAATATAATTAGTTATTTTCATCTTACTAAATTTTTTCGAACTTTAGAAACATTTCTGTTCATGAAAAATCATCTATATCTTGATTTACCTAATAAATCTGTTATCCATGTTCCGGCGTACTGTGGACCCATTCATGCTCAATTTCAAACATTTTCAACAACTTTACCGGGCTTGATTTTGCTGTAAAACTTTTCATTCCACTTGATTAATTTACGGGACTGTTGAGGTGGATAGGATTTTGCTTCAGTTGAACCGTATCTTTACATCCCATTTTCAACCTTAAACTCGAAAAGACTTCGTATTAGTGGCAACAGTCCTTACTCCACTCCTGGCACCATTTTTGGTGCGAAAAGTAAATGAAAAATATTGCCCATTTTCTGTGCTGCTAGATCACCGGCAGCTCGGTAGGTTAAGACGACCGAAATCAATTCTTCGAAAGACACCTGATGAAACGGCCGTTTTCCGGAACGTTCCAGGAGAAAAAATTGAAACAGACGTTTGGCTTTGATTTGATTAAGCAGATCTTTTTTTTCTTCTGAACCCATGCCTTTCAGGTGCTTTTGCTGGGCAGCCAGACTGTTGAGGTGGCAGAGTTTTCCTGCCTACTTTACGCAATCCCCTACAGGTATAAGAGTTTTTATCCTTCTACGCATCGATTGTTCCGAAACGGGAGCGAAAGGCTTTGTTCGTACACAAACTTAAAGCACCATAAGAAGGAACCGACAGGAAGCCAACAATTGGTTAAGCTACTACCTAACTAAAAGGCATAGAAAGAGGAGACTTCTGGTAAGGGAAAACGATGGCATTAAGTCGTCATTGGGTCGTATTTTAGATGGTGCGATTGGATGGGTGTTGCCTCTCACCTTCAGCTTAGCGCAATGGATTGGAATGCGTTTATCGGATTTACTAACTTGCACCGTAGGGTAGAAAGGAAAATAAAATCAAACATAGGTGAAATTACGAGATTCTGGCAAAATCCGCTTGAAGGTGGCTGGAATTGACTTATGTCTTTCGATGAGACATGTAACGATGTACATGTTAACTTTGTGATTTTATTTAAAATGCGCTTGCTAAAGCTGTGATAATAGGATTTCCTCAGCATCGGGAACAAAAGCAGCTAGCTTTCCTGTGGAAAACCTGCTTAATTTTACCGTGTTATTTCTCGTACCAGTATGACACGCTGAGTTTCCGTGGACTGGAAAAGCCAAACATTCATCTCCATTCGTTTCTATCGCACATCGTGCAGAATTGCACAGAAAGCACGGCAATCAAGCTCTTCCTGTTCAACTTGGAATATTTTTAGTCCGGAATGTCTCTGTATGTGTGTGTGCCCTCTGCCATCCATGGCGCGCTGCATTCACTACCACCTACAGTCAGTTCTTTTCATGTTTGTCCAGGTGCACTTCATTCCGTGCACTTAAGCAGAGCGGAGAGAAACCGAAACGAAGCTAGACGATTGCTGCACAAAGGTTACAATCACGCCCGGTGAAGTGACTGCACTAAGGATGAGTTTTTTTGCCAACCGTATGGCAAAGGAGTGGTTCTCTCGAGAGTTAAATTTGGCATGCGTTGTTGACATAATGATTGCTTCACTCTATCCCGTTATACCGACACCTTTGCAGAAAATGGATGGCGTTGATAGCGAAAAATTTCGCGGAGGTAAATTATTCCTGTACTGAAAAAAATAATTCCACGTTTTGCTGAATAATTTACCTCCGTACCACGTTGAATTTCAAGGTTACATATTATTAATCAGGATAAACATTTCATTTATTATCTAACACAACATTAGCCAATATAAATTTTTATGTTATTGAAAACATTTTCAAACATGTTTGATGTAATTTAAAAAAACTTTAGATAAAATTTTATGATATCATTCTTATTAACATTCAACAACTACTTCCCAAATCACCATTTTCAAACTTCTAGCAGTTTACATATTAACTCATTACACCATAAAAATACCGAGTATGAAATATCGTTCAGTCTCTATTTATCTTCAACAGAATACAGACCATCAACAACATACGTGTCTGTACATGACGGGACATTCATATCACTTGCAGTACCGTTTTATCTTCGTTGCTGCAAATGGGAATAAGTTTCACTTTTCTAACATTTCTAACAGCGTGCAAACGTTAAATAGTGAAGGCAGTATTATGCCAAATAGCGGTCCAAAAAAAGATTCCACTTTACATTTTTGGTTTGCTAGCAAGAAGCACCATGCGTTTCCATGTTTGATTTGTTATTATGAAAAACCATGCGTCTCCATTAAAATTGTTTTCATACGATTCTGAAAATTATAATTGAAAATATTGAAATATGCCGTTAATGACTGTGAATTACTTCAAGAAATTTAGAGTTTAATCAACTTTTAGACTTTAACCCACGCAAAATTCAATTCATTAACGTTTCAATCAAACCTGATATATTTTGTGTAACTACTTTTTCAACATTTGCTGTAAAATTTCTGCAAAACTTGAATCATAAACAATAGCTTTACTTCAGCAACTTTGTTTCGAATTATTTGATTGCACTGCGGGCAATAAGTGCTGCTTTTAAAGTGCTAAACTAAAGCTTTGAATAACAGATGAGTTTCCGACTCATTTTTAAAGCTTTCCATTAGATCAACACGCACTTGGTAATTAAAGTGTCGTTACTATTAATGTACACATTTTAGAAATAGTTATCCATGCTCAAAGAAAAGGTTTTCAAACGTGAAGCACTGAAAGCAAAAATAAACACCATTTCCTGGCTAGGAAGAAAATAAGCGCTGAAAGTCTGTTTTTTTTTGAGTCGCAGAATTGCAGTTGCTTCAGAAGAAGTTGCTGTTGCTGTACGCATAAAAAGATCTTTCCCGGTTAAAGCAAATCCTCCCTCCAACGGAATTGATAAAAGTGCATAATAAACTTCTTTGCCAACTTAATTTATACAATTTTATACAAATAGAAAACTGCACGTTGCAATCTGGCAATGGTGGGAAAAAATACTCACTTCGCTTTTCGTTTGCTTTTTTCTCTGTTTTGCTTCGCAAATCCTGTTTGCTTCACTTGATGACTGAATGTGATCCTTTCAGTTGGCTGAGCATTCAAAAGCTGCTCGGGGAATAGGGTGAATGTGAGCAGAATAGTCTGAGAGTGATTCTGTACCTTGGTGCAATAAAATGCATCGATTCGTTTCATCCCGGACTCGCCGAAATTCGAAGCTTCGATGGGCAATGTTTATCAAGGTTACATTTATCAGCTTTTTCTGAAATAGTGAAACAAACGGTTTTATTTAAAAAAAGTATATAATTGTACTTAGAAAAAAGCATCAAACACGCACTGAAAAACTATATACTATTGAACAACCTCCAGAGTCCTGCAACGGAATTGCAAAACTCGGTTTTCTTTCTAGATTGTTAACTCCATCGTCGATCTTGCATATCGACAATGGCGATACATACATACATAAAGATGCGGATGAGATATTTACAACAGAAAACGGATGAAGAAATCATGTTTGGGGAGTTCTCAAATAGGATTGAATATAAGTTTAGCGGGCACACTACATTTGGCGCAAATCATTGCACACAGATTTTGAGATAAAAAAAGGAAAGTAGAACATAAAAGACAAACTAAACCGAAAGTGCATCGAAGGAAACTTTCGTCATGCTGACGAAGCGATAAAACATCCAAAATTGCGTGGATGAGCGGGCAATGGAATCTTATTTTCCTTTCGATTTACGCAGACTACGGATTCATTTATGTGTCTGTATTAGCGTTTCAATTGAATGCGTCCGCTTTTTTCTCGCTGATGTATTTTTTGTGTACTTTCTCACTGTCTGCTGCAGTTGAAGCAGTTGAAGAAAGTTTTCCAATTTCTCTTTAGCTCCCGCTCCTTTGACAAGGAAAACGGAAAAGTTTTACTCCGTGCGAAAGTTTACTGCTCGTTGCATTGGCCCGGCCAACTCGAAGCGGAACATGAACACATTCCGACATGTGCCAAAGGGATCCCCGGAATCGGTTGTCTGCTGTTGCACCTTCCCACGCCCTTAACTAACGCTGAACGATCTGATCGTGCGGGAAAGCTTAAATGGGAAGACTTTATCGAAACAACTGGAAGAATGTTATGAAATTAACTCATCATTAAGTTTATTCTCCACATCGCAACGGTACGCGCTGCTGCCAATACTTCTACTGCTAGGATGCACTTTTCTTGCTGATGCAGCTCCAACCGATGAAGCGAAATGTCTTCACTTGTGGGTGCATCCGCCTTACGGTTTTTAGTTTTGGTAATTAACACTTTATTTTGATGAGCATTAGTAAAACGAAATGACGATGCATTCGACGTTACTTGCGGTGGTAGAAAACTGGGGATAATTTTCTCAATCAAGCGTTATGAGCTTTGTCGTAAGTAGCTGCTGATTATATGGTCGTAATATTTGAGGGCGACCATTTAGGAAAGGGCGAAAATAAGTTCCAAACAAATTACAATCAGGAGCTGTGAAAGACTTCTAGTGCAGTCATTAAGATGTAAGCTGTACTCTACATATAATATGATTATCGTTTGAAACAGATTTCATTATTTGATATGATAACTTAAAATAAACTCCTCGCGTATAATATTAATATTATAATTTGGCATAAATTGCAAACATTCGAACTGGTGCGACTATTTCAAAACCTAAACACCTTTCTGTTAACGTTAACATGCAAACAAGAAACACTTTCACTTCGATGAATTATAATTACCGGAAGTGCCTAGCAGTCAGTCAAACCACCATAAAGCAGCTCACGACCGAACTGGAAATTTGGCATATCCCATCGTGCTTCTTATCGTGCGTTCAATTTAGCGCCATCCTTCAACGCCATTCATACGACTCATCGCTCAGAAAACCGCCCAACTTCCTGTGCCAACTATTAAAACTACCAAAATACCCGTCTGCCCACGGACTAAACGGCCCATTCCAGTACTCCTCCACATGAGGAGGGGGCTGCTGAATGTGATTCGTGTCTTTGGCGTACCATTCGCACTGCCTCGATGACATGAAAAACGTGTCGATAAAGCAAATTTATGCCGATCACGATTTATTACGCGGGTTAGGGCACTGCCCATCGATCTTTCCATGTCGATGCGCAAGTGCTTCGGTTAGCGAGTTCATTGCAAACAAAACGCAACCGAATCAGAGAGTTGGCACGGCGAAGCCACTCTTCCCACCTTGGCAGTGCACCCCCCCCCCCCCCCCCCAGGGTTCAAACTGTTTTTGATTCGTTCGCACGCTATTGCTGCTGGTGCCCGAGGTCGGGATAGTGTACGATCAACGCAATCAACGGTAAACATTTTTCATTATTATTCGGTCACAAGCAATTAATATCAAAAACAAACCACGAGTGCCTGTCGCTTTTTTATTCAGTTCATTTTCCACGGTGGAAAAGCTAGGAGTAAAATAAATGGCAGCCGAAGCGAATTATGACGACTCGGTAACGGTAGGTTGACCTTTTTCTGTTAGTTCTTTGTTCGTATATGGATGAAGAATGCGTGAAGCAACTCAAAATGCGTGGAAGCATGGTTGATAAATCTTCCTGTACCACAACAGATGTTATGTTGCATTAAATCATATTTTCCAGAGTTCGTCTATACTTAATCAATCAATTATACAATTTCCTAGAATGATAGATGATCGGTATTATATGCGAAAGCTCAGAATGGAATATATTACAAACATATAAATTCACAACTATAACAAGAATTTTTGTCCAAAATCATTGCTTCCTCTTTCGAAGCGTTAAGTTATGTTAAGTCATATTTTCCGCTATAAGCCCCATAACATCTACAAGCAAATATTGAACCTTCAGTCCTGCAGGCGAAAGTGTGAAACTTTCCTCGAACACACAAAAACACGCACCTCAAAATTAACCTCCTGTCACGAGCCAGGCAGGTGGAACCGTCAGCATCGTGCAGCAGAAATCGAGGAAGTTGTTTAAGGTTTCATTTTTCCGCTCCAGCGGCTAAATAGTCAGCGACAGCCCGACAGCAAAACAGCATGTATCTAGTGTTGGTTTGTTTTTTTTCTCTTCTCTGTTTTTGTTATTGTTAGTCGACTTTTTCCTGTTGCCAGTATGTTCAGTTTCGTGTTAGAGGATTTATGTGTTCGTTTGGGCACGCTATCAACAACGGAGCAGAGGGTTTATGGACGACTTTCCATCAGTATGGCGGATGAGGGAAAGAGTTTTGCAAACATAAGATTTTTGCGAGAATTTGAGATTAAATTCATAAAAGTTATCAAATATATTCCAAGCTTAAGAACGCAAAACTCTTTCTATTAGATATTTACCTTTGTATATAGTAAAAAGGTTCTAGCTATGAATACTGCTGCCAACTTTACATGCTATACAATAAAGTATAACAAAGCAAAGAGTACGAACGTTTATCTGCCTCAATCGAGCTTCATGAACGAAGAGATATTTTACTACAAACTATCGTATTGAAGTGAAACAATAGTACCAACACTATCCTCACGTTTTCGATGTGCTTCCGCCACAGATTTTCTAAATTATTGATGCTCAAAGGGTGATTTTTTGTGCGTCTCTTTTCACCCTGCAGTAAAAGCTGTAGTTTTTCCTTTCCAAAGGAGCATAGCTGCAGGATTTAAAAAAATACTGATCATTTTATTTTTCCCGATATTTTGTTTTATTTGTTTTTTTTTTGCGTTCGGCTCATCCGGTTGCGTGTAGCTCGGTTCGATGTTGTTGACTCGTTTTGATTTATTTACCTCAACCTCCGCACTATTCAATAGCATTCAAACAGTGTGCACTTTTTTCACCATAACGCTGCTTTTGCTTACGCTACTGGAATTAGTTCCCATTGGAAAGCATACCAATACCAATGCTGTCCATGAACGACTGAGCTCCAACCTAGTGTCATGTTTCAAACGGGACGCTTTTCGTCGATATAAATTTGTGACGCTTGTGAACATGCTGGAAGGTCGAACTGTGTATCCCGTAACATACCCGTGGAAATTCGCAACTGGTGGAATGTGATCGCTTTGACTAACGGTAGAAAACAACCACGATGCCGGGGATGTTCTATCGGCAGTGAAACGTGTCAGCAATGGCAGAGAAAAAAAAACACATTTAAAATCAACTACTGGCAGAGAATTTTATGCTTCACTGCCAATTAAATTTGTCTATCAAACAATTTTGTTTTGAAAAATTGTTTCCAATCCGGTATAGGAAGAACATCAAAACCAAATCACTTCGCAGCAAGGGTTGAGTTAAAAAAATAGTATTCGTTATGAACATGTCTAAATTTTAAGCATACATACAATTTAGCACTGTTTCGGTCAGAACCTATCGCGTTACCGCTTTGCATCATTCATAATGGTTTATCCGATTTCCAGCTGGAAAAGTGTAAAGTTTCGTACGACGTTCGTCAAATCGCTTGCATGGGGCTATTCATTCCAGCGCCCGAAGCCTTCTTCCATCATAAATCAACCCACAAGCGGACAGCTCATTAAATCGAAGCAAATTTATTTCGCTCGTGGGAATATCGTCTGGGCTAGGATAGAGCGTTTGATACCGACCAGGTTGAAAAATGGACTTGATCGGTAAGGATAGTAACACATTGAAATGTTTATCTACTGCTCTTAAAGTATTTATAATGGGTCTACTCTTTGTAGAAAAAAAAACATCAATAATGAACGCTCCACAGGGAGATTGACCGTTAAATGGCTAAAATACATTTTTTCAACCTAAAATATGTTTCCTCTAGGGTAATCGCTGTCTGTCTAGGTTCATTGTTTAAAGATTTGTAGTAAGTGGTCTGAATTAAAACGGTTTGTTAATCACCCGAAATTAAATGTATCAAACGGTAAAATCCATTGTTTTAAACGAATGCTAAAAATTTTACGATAATGAAATAACCAAAACATCGCAGCGTCTCTCAACACAACGATTTTCTCTGCCTGTCCAGTTTTGCACTAAAGATAATACCAAACCCACAATGACACCAAACCTCCGCATTAATCCATCAAGCAACTATTTACTGTTGCTAAACAATTTACCATCCTTTCGTTACACGTGCGATCTTCCTACAAACACCAAAACACCATCGGCGCAAGAGATGGTAAACCTCATCGCGCGAAGAAGCCAACGAGCAGCTAAAGCACGAGTGCCTCTTCAAAAGAATTCTTTCGGGATAAATATTTGCATTTCCTAATTCCGAGCATAAATTATTGTATCGAAGCCCTACGGCGCTCTTGTGCTTGGGTAGCTGAAGCACTTGTTCAAAAGCGAAGTTGAGTAAATGAATGACGAGCGAAAACTTTCACTATTTCCACCCGTCTGGATGTATCTGGTGCTCATTCCGAAGCAGCAAGCAGTATCCTAGATACGCCTCGAACCACCTTTTTGGAAGCATTAGTAACGGTTTGTCGAGTCACACAGAGCGAGAACACGATGCTAGTCCCTGTCACTGGCGGGTTTCATCTCGACGGATAGGGTTGTGATTTGCGCTTCGCCCAGGATGCATAACCCTCCCCCACCGCTCAGTTGATTTACAACAGCTTTAAGATGGCACACATCTTCTCTTAGTTTAACCACAAAGTCTTTTACGCTTTCGGTACTGGGGTATCTATTGAAACAGTGGCTTTGACAGGTTTGTGGTGATAACGGGTGCTTCTCTGTCGTCTTTACGCTGTTATCGTTGTAAATTTATAAATATTTATCAGACGCCGAACGAACCACCCCTTACACACGCACACACATGGCAATATGTTGACACGCTTGTTTTTCCATCAATTGAGACGACCTTCAGGTTCTTTATGGTTTACACTACGCTTTCCAGAAAGGATCCTCCTTCTTCAAAGCGTGCGTACCGATGTAAACATAAAGAGTTCGTCATCAATCGAGTGAAATGCTTCGGCAAGAATCAGTTGAGCAAATATTTGAGCGACCGCAAAGGCATCGGAAGGAAAACGACTCCTCCCCAAGCATCAAACGACTACGTTTCTCCATTTAAGTGACATCGAAATTTGGAAATCGATGAAATTCATTGCCTTGTTCGTAACACAATATCTTCTCCGTCTTAACGATAGAGAAGCCTTGTTTCTTACATCGGGATCAACCGTCGCTTGTGAAGCCGGTAAAGGGGTTACTTACGCTTTCAAGCACCAACAAGCTTAAACACCTTTCGCCCATGAATAATAAAGTACCCAATTTCCGTACTGGCCAACCAGAGCAGACTGCTTCAATATGGCAATATCAGCCGGGATTGTGGTTTGCAGACGTTCATCTCAAGTGCTACCAGCAAGATACATTCGTTGCAAGAACCTTGCGGTTTCTGAGCAAAAAGATGCACTGCGATGTCTATTCTTGGAATGTGTACGAAACGTTGCGACTGAAATACATCTTAGCACTTTGCTACACTATGAGAGCAGAGTATCGATTTAGTGGCAATAACAAGGATGTGGAATCGAAATCAAGATCCAATTCGTTACATGTCATTGTAGCAACTATGAAACACCCATTAGAAGCTTCTCTAGAATGTTGTTACGTTTTCTCCAATTCTTTGTACACACAATGTATAAAGTAGCACATACGTGTGTGAACCTAGGCTAGTCTTGGGGCGCGTCACACAAAGTTCAACTTCAGCAGTGGGGGACTGGAGTGTTGCTCTGAAATGGATATTAAATATTGAATAAATTAAATGCTCCCGAGTGGCGTTAAACGGAGACGGGGATCCGTTCTGTCGTTGGTCGTCGACTAACTCGGTTTTTGGAACAATGGTTCTGGAAAATCCTTTCACTAGTTTGTGGTAGGACTGGGATATCTTGAGAGACGTTGAATATCTCGAAGAAGAGTCATCCCCTCGTACCTTTCATACAGCTTACTGCTAAAAGAGAAATAGCAGATATTGATTTTAATATGCAACATGAGACCGATACATTTTATTACTCACCACATATACGTAAGAGTAGTTAAGTTGTTTGCCGACAACGACTTCATTAAGAACGTTCGCTTCTGGAATGGATGAAATTTGATCCTTTAGTCCTTTGACCGACACTTCCCATGCATTGTAAATACTTTAACGACAGCGGAGGATAACATTCTCTTGATTCTCTTGTCTTGATATATCCGCTCATGACAGAAATGTGACATTTCCAATGACTTGTCAAGCAGATTATTAAGAACGTCCCGTCAAAGAGTAGTCTAGTTCTTCACAAACTAATTTGAATACAGCATATATTCCAGGCAAAATTCATAAAAAAAAACAATTAACTGACCTATTGGCATCTTAATTTGCCGTAGAAAAGCTCGAGTGCAACAGAATGAGCATTTGTAATGCCGAGAATTCAAGCTACAAGCTGTACAGTTTTTGTCTATTGTACGGTTAATCGATATTATCATTTTACATTGTAAACAACGGTAAGCAACTGTCCTTTGCAAAGAATTTGCATGGAACAACCATTTCGTTGGTCAGCTTTTTAGAAGAATATGCAGCATACACCATTCACTAACGAGCCACGTTTACTCGTGGTCTTGTTTAGCAGTGTCTCTTCTAACCATGGACTAATGATACCAAAAATCCTCATGATCATCGAGGTTACTTAAGGCTAGTCAGAACAACGTTTGCGTGTCGTTGGGGTGTGAAGCGAACTGCGTCATTTACACGGATGACTGCAGAAAAACATCGTTTGAGGGAAGCCTACGCTAAAAATCATCCCAACGGGTAAAGAGCCTCCTGACTGTTTGAAAGGACTGTTTGTTCAAACGTGGAGGATTATGCAAATTAAAGGATATGAACAGGCTGGACGGAATCGACCTGGAATAGCTAGAAATGGCGTTTTCGTTCTGTGGAATCGATTCCAGGGTCGGCTTTCGATGACCATTGGTGCGAATTTCTTTCTCTTACACTCAGCGGCTGTGTGGCTGCTGTTATCGGTTATTCTCATTATCGTCCATTACGTGGTGGAAAGCTTCTATGCAAATCTAAGGACTAGCACTCCATAACGCTCTCCGTGTCAGCAAACGCCTGCAACGGTTGTGGTTTTTCACAAGCATCATCATCATCATCAACAACTACCACAAAGCCATCGTCATCGATATCGTCACCTATCTCGAAAAGACACTCGCCGTGGGACGAATAACATTGGCCCACTGCCTATTCCTTACCATTTGTTCGGATATCGTTGCTCAAAGTGGTTCTCGGAAGTTCATTCAATGATAATTGATCCAACCATTCCGTCTCGATGCTTGACCGTTCCATCAATCCCTACGCATCGGGTAGTGCATTACAAAATGGTAGGTTTCCTTTTCAACAGTGTTGAAGATGGGATTCATACAAAGTGGTGATCATTGATGGTCGATTTATCATCCGGTTGTAGAATCATATGCAAGGCCATCTCCAAACTGACCTACCCTGTCATACACCATGAAAAGGAGCAGAAAGGAAAACTCATTATTTTGCTGCCAACTGCCAATTGGGCCCAGCGTGCAGTGAGTTATAACCCGAGATCCTTGGGTCTGTGGGTAGTGCTTCAAGTGCGTGTGATGTTCTTTGAGATAAGCACATCAATTCCAGAAACAAACCATTTGTTGAACCATGATAAACCATGACGTTTCGATTTCATCTTTTATAAGTTCAAGAATCGTTCTAAGGAAAACTATTCATTTTCAATTAATCAAATTATATATCTTTAGCATGATATTGATGCTGTTTTCTAACTGGTTAACTTTTCAATTCACACATAATTTTATTTCTTCTTTTTCAGGTAAGATGTCTAACTATAGCTTCAAGTTTATGGTTAGTATTCAGGTAAATGGTAAATGATGAGTCATTTATTTTATGTAAACAGCAATTTTTCCCCAATGATGCTTCTAACTTAAATGTACAATCAAGCAAAGTTTTTTTTTTAAAGCAGAACATCTTCCATCACTTTTACACTCTTACTGCGCAATCAGTGCATCCATCGACGGTCAAGAAAGCTTAATCATCGCTCGCACTTTCACCATCAATTTGTCACCCCACATCCGAGTGCCGCTTTATTACCAGAAGAGACCCTAAAAAAATCACACAAACTCGTAAAGAATCACAATCTTCAACAATTACAGTTGTGCAGCGATTACTGTTCGTTCTGCTCCGCTATTAACCGTTCATGTTTCGACACTTTACTTTGATCCATTTGACCAGGGAACTCTGTGTGTATACGTCACAAAAGGTAGCGATAGGGCAAAATTGTTTATTTTTATTTCACTGCCCTGCAACCAGCGAGAGCTCACAGAGAGAGCTGCCTTGATGTTCGATGGGAGCATAAATTGCGGCGAAAGCATTTTATGGTTCATTTGTGCAGTTTTTTCGGACTTTAGCGGAAGGAATGCTGTTCTACCGTTTTGTAGACATAAAATGCTTAGTTAAACTGGTATCGACTGAAACGTGATGTAATTTACACTATGGAGCGTTTACCCCTGCAGTGTGTGCCGCTTGGTATATGACTGCGTAAATGGGTAGGGCCGTAAAAGAAATCAAAAGCATCGCGTTTTACTGCTGGACAAACAGTGGTCTCGTTGTAGATTTATTTTTATTGCCGAAACAATTTCATGGAAATGCGGAATGCATAATTTACGGAAACTAACCATTTAGTAAACAATTTCACGTTCTGGTATTGTGTTTGTCAATCAGTCATTTTCCAGGCCTAATTTTCAGATAAAAAACTATGTACATTTTGAAAAATGCGGTCAAATATGGGATTTATTTACTATATTACGATTAGTTTTTACTAATCTTTTTTTTATAATTATTCGTGATACTGTAAGGAATGTTTTCCGAATCGTTTCGATGCTATAAAACCAACGAATAAAATGTTTTTAGTTTTGCTTGCAAATGCGGTGCATCAAAGGAATGAAGCTCCAATTTGGTGTAGCATCCTTTCATGTTTAAACTACTTCTGCAACTGCAACTGAGTATTTTCCGGCTTAACGGGAGAAAGTTCATTTCCGCACCGGCAGGTCAAGCCTACTGCAGTCATTTTTCAAACGTCCAGCCGGCCGTCAGAAGCCATTCCGTGCTTGCAGACGGCGGTCTTCCACCGAAACCGGACGGCAATTAAGCAAACGCTCGAGCAACAAAAACTGTGTCAAAGGCAAACGGCGGCGAGTGAATGTAAACCATCGTTTATAGTTCCGATTCGCATTCGAAAAATGCAAATGTGCACGCTAGGCGAAAGGATAAGTTTTGTTTCGTAATTAGTCGAACATGTTACCAGACCTCTCTCGCCCCCACCCCTTTCTACCCTTCGGAATTTCGCCCATGTTAAGGGTCAAGTAGGTTGTGAACTTTAATTTACCGACCAGCTGCATTAGCACTGTGTGTAAGAGCTGCACAAGAATGGCAAAGGTAAAACAGTGAAAAAATATGTACACTGCCACCCTGCCACAATACACTGTTTGTCTTAAATCTCGCAAGGGTAATGGGAAATTTATTCCATTATCCTGATCGAATACGGTAGTGCGCAGAGTAAGGCGGAAAACTCATTTCAATCCTTTGCATTCCCGTTTCGCAAGACAAGTTTGTTAGTTTGAAGCTGTAACGGTAGGTTCTCACGCACAAGGGTGCTGAACAATTACTACTGTGCACTGGTGTATAACATAAGCAACAAAAAAAAAAAAACACGGAAATCGTCATCCGTCATCAGGTGCTCGATATTTCAACACGAAACAATTATCAAAAGTCTCCCCGGTGCATGAAAGGGTCCTCATAATCAGCAAATGAAGAGTAATAGTGTTGGGTTATGTATTTTTGTATACATAATGTACTATTATATGTATTTGGGATTATTTTGTCGCCTTTAAAATCCATAACAATAATCCATTCCCATTACAATTCCCAGTCTTCATGAGGCCTCTTCCAGAGGTCGTTCTACACGGGTACAATCCCTAGGTGTGAATTGATTGTTGCTTCCAAACTCCAGCTCCCCAACGCAGTTGGAAGGTGCGATCTTCATCTTGCTGTAATTCAGAATTGAAATAAATTTGTGCTCCCATTAGAATACCATTTACATGCGATTTTGAGACTCCCGTTTGGGATGGAAGGCCCCGCCGTGCCGCTACTGTTCCATTACGTTGCCGCACTTTCATTTTACGACGCCCCGAAACGACCATACCCCGACCGTGAAACGAGCGTACCGCCATTTTATGCCATCAGCATTCGAGATGCTTCACCGGGGAAAGTTGAACGCAAAACGGCACGATAATGTGATGCCATTCCTGCACGGAACGTTGTCGGTCGGACGGCTTCTAGGGAAAATGGCCTCCGTTCCGGAGCTTTTGCCGGATGCACGGATACTGTCAGCCGTTGTCCCTTGGCTCAGGTTTCGGGCGGATTTTGTAAGGTTATCTTTTGTAGTGGCTCGTTTTGGAGGATGGGATTCCATGTGTTCCAGCACACCCGGGCAGACATTGTTGAAGCCCTTTCCGGCGTCCATGGACCGGGTTGACTTTCACCGTGTGAATGCATGATGTGTGTTCTCATGTTTCTATAAAAGGTGAATATTTTGTATGAGATTGTAAGAAATTGTGGAAATAAAATGTGCTGAAATTATTTAAACAATTCAAGGTTAAAACATCGTAACAAAAACATGTTTTACTAGATACTTTTCATTTTACACGGCCTCCAATCATGGTGAAACTAAAAAATGGAAAACACACGAAGCAGAAGCACAACAAATACAATTCACTTCTGTCCTCTTACCAAACACCAAGCACTTGCGATCGTTAAAGTGGTCCTTTAGTAATACGGACAACACAAAATTGGACACACCAGCATGCACTCACAAAAGACAGTTGGGCAGACCTTTCTCTTGTTCACATTTTGTATTCTTTTCGTTGTGGAATCTCATGCCCTTGCAACACACCGTGGTAGTATTTTCTCTCACCATGAAATTCTTTTCTATTTCCTTCTAAAGAATGATGGTGGCCTTGGTTTGTTTTACCTGGTGATAGCTGCAAACACAAAAATGGGAAGTTTTCTAAAAATCGATACTAGTACCACCTTCGTTTGCTCATCGACAGAATCACCTGCGCTAGCATCCGAGCTCTCGTTTGCCCAATTCTTTCGGGAGTTTAAAGTGTCTATTCATTATTTCATGCTAGTCCCTGGGTGGTACAGAAAACCCTCGATTCAGTTGCTACCAAGCGTCACTATCATTTTGACGTCGTCGGAAACACTATTTACAGGGCCAGAGTAAAAGGAACATTTAGCGCAACTAACAGGAATATCGTGGTACGTGCCCTTTGATAGGACATAACTTTTGCCTTTTCTCATTCAATTGACAGAATGATTTATTTGTCTATCTGGTATCATCTAGCTGTTGTTCGGAAGGTACTAAGAGGATTAAAGAATAGCACAAGAGTGGACATAAGCAAAATGGGATATGTTTAAACATTATTTTGAGACCGAAAAAACACATAGTCATCTCCTGAGATTTACAAAAATGTATAGCATTGGTCAAAATTTAGTGATACATAATCAATGTAGAATCCTTATTTAAGTGAAAATTTAACAGAACTCCAATCGACATACTAATTTTGCTTTAAATATTTTAAAATTCCATCCGTGTCATATGTCTGCGTGTAACATATACTAACGCAGATCTAAAGGCAGTCTGGTATCAGAGAAGATAGGTCTTAAACGACATGGTTCATATCCCATCCGGAATGTTCCCCCGTAGTGAGTACTGATTATCCAACTTCGTGATTATCTAAAAGTCTAGTAAATAACTATATGACCGACATGACCGAGTAGATCACTTATCCAAAATCTCTATAAATGTCTGTCATTCGATGATGAATCTAAGCCTTTGACAGGGAAAAACAAAGCATTTTCCCGACTGACCAATGAGAATGTCGGCAAATAAAACACACAAAAAACAACAATGGTGAATTTAAACTATCCAACACAGAGAGCAAAGAGCGCACCGAACTTCGACCATTATTATTGAAAACTCGAATCGATAAACGTAAAATTCAGTGAAATCTGCCGGTCTCTGACGCTTTGTCCCATTTGGTCGGCAAAAGTTTCGAGTTCGAGTGCTGACCAAGGGATGAAGCGGACCGTAAACAAACTTGAGAATTTTAATTTGCCTCAAACCGCCAACCAGCACAACTGACTGCAAAAGCGGTATTTAGAAGGGAGAGGTACAGTGGAAGAGATTTGTACACCACTGATGGGTTGATGAATTCTCTACCCCACCCGTAATGGTTGAAAATCAATTTCCATTCGGTGGTTGAGTTCATTTCCTTTCGTTTCAAATGGACTCGGAGTTTCGGGAAGCGTTTAAACCGATCTATACCAGTAAGGCTCTGTACACGTTGGGAAGAATTTGTGTACCCTTTGGTGGAAAACCTAGCCAGTTCGAATCGATCGATTCGGGCGTTTGGAACACTGAGAAGGATAAGAAGCGGTCAGTTCGGTTGTGGTTACACGTTGTCTCACACGCACAGCTGTTTCGAGCGGTACAGTTAAATCTATCAATTACAAATCAAACACAGACGGTTACTTTACCAGAACCACAGGCATGTGTATGTATTTCACCATTCCCAAAAGAATTGCCGCAAAACACATTGGGAAAGTCAATGTTGGTGGACGAAACATCGAAAGCCCCAGTGGTAAAGCTTGATTATAATTGTTATTCCAACCGGCAGATTGAAACTTGTGCTGGCTTTAATAATATCATCACATGCATGAAATACTTTGAATCAAATATATACGTTTAAGAGTAGCTACTGTCCAATATAAACTAAATCGTCCATTAAGATTTACTCATTAGCCGTACGAACACGAGAATTAGAATGTTCAAAATTAATTCAAGGTTGACAAAATGTTGATCAAACGTTGCCCTAAGATATCTAAAAGCACCAGTTTAACATATTTCGGAATTATGATATTGTTTGGCATGTAATCGATATGGCAATTAGTATAAGAAGTAATACAAGTTTAATTAGTACAATTTGTAGTTATAAGTTTAGTCACCTGCTAATAGATTAATTGCCTCATTTCTATATTTTCTAAGAATTGTTCGTCATGATTTTTATACCTTAAAACAAACCCCCTGCAAGAGACAAATTCATTACCAATTTCTTCACCTGTCATCATTGTAGCGTAAATAGCAGCAAGTCTGGAAAAGGGATGTGACACACAAGAAGCTAAAATCAATATCGTATAAACTTAATTAATGACTGTCGATTTACCGTGCAACATCATGGGAGGGCCCTTTTACAAGAAATCGAAAGACATCAATTACCTACGAGCACTACATGCGAGGAAATCATCGTGCTCTTCAAGTAAAAATGCTTTTAGATTCGAGTTTTTTTCGTTTTTCTCGAACCGATGCTTCTTATAAAGAAACGGTTGGAAGAAGGCAAAATTTCATGCTGGAAGGATGTGAACTATGGATGGATTTTTTAGCCGAACCGTGGTTAGGTGACACTCGTAACCATTGCAAAGATGACACCCGGCCATAACAAAAAAAAAAAACAAATGCCACGTCTGCTGCCACCACCGAGAGCCAGCAAAGGGGAAAAGCTAAAAAACAGTGACATCTCTGTGAACTATCGTCCGCTTACGGAAGCGCTTTTTCCACATTCATCGACTACTTCCGGCAGCTTTCAGCAAGCGCGCACCGATGACTGCAGTGGTGGTTTATTTCACCACACGCAAAAGACACTTGCCGGAAAGGGCCATCACGCTCATTTTCTTTCCTACCATCGCGTATACGCCTTCTACAAAACGAAAATCGACAGATCAATTAATTAAACTGCACTTTCTACTTTTCGCTTCTGCCGTTGCGAAACGTTAGGGATTTTTTTTTTGTCTTGCTAGCGGTGACGAAAACGGAAACTCGCAAACGCCCTACAGTCTGCAGCAGGTTGATGTTTGATAGCTTAAAATGTGGGGCTGGTGGTGGAATTCGGTTAGCCAGCAGAGACGTCAGACGTTTGCCTTCTTTACTAATTGCGCTGAAATTAAGCAACCATGATGACATGGCATCACTATGTTTCTCCACCGGTGGCGCTCTGTAAAGGTCGGCGATGAAGCCATTTGGACGGGTGGGTGAACGGGACGGTAAATTAAGTGCATCGAAAACACATAGACGTCAGTGTCACGTATATCACGTAGATGATGCACCAAAGAGTAACACTTGTGAGAACAAATTATCCATTTGCCACCATTTGGGAAAGGCCACGAATTTGAAATGTATCCGTTCGCATGAAGTTGTTGGAAATATGATTAACACATCAGGCAAAGGAAGGAAGCAACAGCAAAACAAGTATTTGTCAGACTCTAAACCAAACGCAAAAAAAGAAAAGCTTTAATTTTTGTTATTGTGTTGCATAGAACACTTTAAAAGTGTACGTAAAACCAGCGCGTACGTTGCATCTATTGGTTAGGAATCGTCACGAGTCGTCTGATGAATCGAAAACCATAACAGACGTTACTTAGTCCCTTCACTATTGGTCACATTATTCCAATTTTCGCGTAATTTCATTTTCTGTTCTTCTGGTTCGTGCGAATTTATTCGCACTCCGTTCGTTCGCACCGAATCCATTCGTACTGTGCCACACCACACCGCATATACATTGTGCTATTAATTATTTTTTAATGACAGTTTAATTTGATTGTGATTTATACTTCACATCGTTTGTTGTGTTTGATTGTTTTTTATCTGCTTCTGAGTGGGAGGATGAACGTTGTTTTTTTGTGGTGTATGGGAAAATGTTTCTCTCTATCATGGTTAAAGAGCGTTTGCACTTTTTAACCGAAGTGCAAGTATTTATGTTGCATTCAGCATACAGGGATGGTTTAAATTTGTTTTGTTTTCGTGAAGATACGAAATGTGCTGTTTAATGCGGTCTGTATCATGGCTGCGTAGTTGAAGAGGCATAACAACAAACAAATTAGTGCTTTTAGTACACGCAAACGTACAGCGAGAGGCTGATAACGATAATAATTAATTCCAAAGTGTTAAATACACGCTTTGTACATTGTTTCTGTTGTTGGAGCATTCCATATGTGCGTAGGTACATAAATTCTGTTGAAGCAGATTTTCTTTTTCATTTTAGCATTAAAGCTACAGCAACCAAACCATTGCGGAAAACAAGTTTCTTCAACATTAAGTCATGATCCTTGAAAGTTGTAACGCATCATCCCAGGCCTAATGCGTCTGACGTTTTGGAATTTATTAATTGAAATTACGAACAACCTTCAACAAGCGAATGCTCTTTCGGCTAGACGCTATAAATCTCTCAACTGTCACCATTCACAACAAGATGACTGGCTTACATATACTGACTTACTGGTGCTCACCCGGAACAATACAGAAAAAGTATATTTCCATAAAAGACATTTATCGGATGTATACGGCTCAGTGAACAAGCTTTATTTGCGTTGAATCCTTAGCGTGCCGCTGCACAACCAACCACAAAAACTGTCGCGCAACGAATACGCGAATTTACCAGCTCAATGACTGCAATGGGTGGAGATATGCGTTACCCAACAGTGCCGGCGAATAAGGAAAACTTTCCACCCAAGATCCACAGCATCTAAAAATAGTACCAGTGCTCTCGCGTACGCTGATGGAAAAACGTTGTAAACAACACTGAAACCACAAGCCAGCACTGGTTGTGAAACATCGCATAAGTATTTCAATGTTCAATTCATAAATATTTCCCTTCGATACAGAGACCACATTTCTATATTTTGGAGAAAAAAATCAACAAAAAGCACATTTTTCCAATATTTCGTGCTCAGCTTCAAAGATGCTTTTGGAGCTTTACGTTCTAAGTTCAAGCTCTTCAGCAAAGTGGCTTGTTGTTTGAAATATGAAAATCCTTCCGAAAAAAAATGGAATACACTATATGCACCCGTTGTGCAGACGCTTTTGCAAATCGAAAACTTTTTGGCCACCCATCTTCCCATGCGGCAGCAAAGGCATACAACAATTCCCAACTCTCACTGCGCAGCACTAGCACACTTCAAGCCACGATCAAATTTGCAGAAAAGGGCGCATTGGAGTGTAGAAAAAAAAAATTCAAAAATGCAAAGCGAGCGAAACAATAATCGCAAATCCCTTTACTTCACGAATGTGTGGTAGTGCGGTTGGCAGTGGCCTTATGTGAAAATATTGGCGAAATTGAAAAATCATTGAACGTTTATTGAATCATTGTCCTCAAACCTTCGTTCCCACCAGTACGATCCACAACACGATCGTAGTAGAGTAGCACTAGGGAATGTCCTGTCTGCCAATTCGCTGGTAAAACTTTTTGAGAAACCCTCCAAGGGATCCTGGTGCACTGCTTTGGACTCCTTGGCAGATTATTCATTGATGGGAAAGTTTTATGCCATCGATAGGGAAGGAAAGTGCTTACAATTCTCGAAACAGTGACGAGGGGAAAAAAGAAGAAAGAAGTAAGATTAATATTTTCTCAAAGCTTGACGTCAAAGTTGCACTTATACTGTGTGTCAGCATTGCGGCGGGGCTAAAGAGTTAAATCCTTCCGGCGAAACAATGTTCACAATGTTAGTCTGTTGTGTCCAGTCGATACGATACGGTGCACCCAAAACGAAAAAAAACCTTCAGTAGACCGTGTGATCATACAACTAAGAGGTACGGTTTGACTCGGTTCTTGGTATGAAAATAAGGACCGGTGACCCCAATCACAATAGTCAAATATTGACGGACCCCATGCATGAAGCTATTGAACTTTGTTCAGCTTTCGATAGCGTGCCAGCATTCTCGGCTTGCTGAGGTCGAGGTACCATTGTAATTGAAATATTACTTTGTGGTTACGTGAGTGGGATACATTTTGTTGGCAGTTAATTACTTTTTTATCTCTAGGGACTGATTCTAACAATGTATAAGAAAAGACTTCATAAAATAGGATTTAGGAGAAACCTACCTGTTGGAAGAAAATGTCGCTAGTTACAGGTGAGTTGGCGAAGCAGCGAAAAGAATCCCTAAGAACCATTTTCACTACACTTGCCGCTGCACCGACGTGTGCCGTGCGAACTTTTCCACGGAACACTACAAGAACTTATGCCACTGCACCAAAGCCAGCTACGCAAACTGGACTACCTACCACTCGTCGTTGCACCGATTGATAGCCGGGAAAACTGATTAACAGAAAACTATGAGAACATTTGCCACTGCACCAAAGCCAGCTGCGCAAACTGGACCACCTACACCTTTCACTACACTTGCCGTTGCACCGATTGATAGCCGGGAAAACTGATGAACAGAAAACTATGAAAACATTTGCCACTGCACCAAAGCCAGCTGCGCAAACTGGACTTCCTACCACTTTCACTACACTTGCCGTTGCACCGATTGATAGCCGGGAAAATTGATTAACAGAAAACTATGAGAACATTTGCCACCGCACCAAAGCCAGCTGCGCAAACTGGACCACCTACTCCTCTCACGACACTTGCCGCTGCACCGATGGCAACCGTGCAAACTTTTCCACGGAACACTACGAGAACATTTGCCACTGCACCAAAGCCAGCTGCGGAAACTGGACTTCCTACCACTTTCACTACACTCGCCGTTGCACCGATTGATAGCCGGGAAAACTGATGAACAGAAAACTATGAGAACATTTGCCACTGCACCAAAGCCAGCTGCGCAAACTGGACTTCCTACCACTTTCATTACACTCGCCGTTGCACCGATTCATAGCCGGGAAAACTGATGAACAGAAAACTATGAAAACATTTGCCACTGCACCAAAGCCAGCTGCGCAAACTGGACCACCTACTCCTCTCACTACACTTCCCGCTGCACCGATGGCAGCCGGGCAAACTTTTCCACGGAACACTACGAGAACATTTACCACCGAAGCCAGCTGCGCAACATGTTCCGTCACACATCACACTCCAAAACCACGATCACTCGGGCTACTGAGGTAAACAACATACGCACAGGATGTATGGTAATAACGATGCACGAATCATTCAAGTGCATTCTGGAGAAGAGCAGTTCGTGCGTGAGGTCACTCTGTGGACTTGGAACTTGGAATAACAACGCATTCGATAACCAAAATACGTATTTTATCTGCAGACACCTTTATCGACGACAGCAAGTACTAGCACTCTTGTTTGACATTTGAATGTCAAAATGGAGGAGCAGCCATTCCTGTCAACGTTTCCGAAACCTCCGACAGGCGAATGTCGGAGGAGCGGATCAACCCAGTTGGAGTAACTTTAGGCGGAGCAGCCGTTCTTTAGATGATAGGAGCGAATTTCTTTTCGCTCACTCTCTCCATTTAAAATCGCCTTGCATGGCGTCGGTAAATATTCAAAACAATAATCCGACACATTATCCCAGTTTCCCGGGAAAAAAACAATTTATGTCCTCAATAACCGATAGAAGGGTGCTTCAGATAAAAATTGAAATAATGAAACGATCAAATGTATCATAAATACAATTTTTTTTATTAAAGCTGCTTAGTATTATTGAATATTGTCTCTTATGGCATTTGCTCTTAAAAAGTTTAATTCAAGCTTGCGTGTATTGCATACATCTTTTTGAAACAGAGAGTAGTATTTTTGGTATCCCCCATGTAAAACCAGGTCATCTGGACAACTTGGATATTGAGTTTGAATGGAAAAACTGATAACAAAAAACCTGAAACAACCCACCTTTTAGAGAAATATGCATTCCATTTTAAAATGCGCCCTGATACGTCGACTATCGAATAGCAAATGGAAACTGCAATCCTTTTTCTGGGTAAAACGAAATCTATTTCTGCTCCTTTCAATCGTCACAAATGGCAAGTACGTGCTGGTCGTTAGTAACACCAATGCAAAACAAGAGTAATAATTCACTGAGAAAACCCATTGCTAGCACCAGAAAATATTTCAAGCACAATGCGACCAATCCCTGAATGTATATCCAGCACTGGAATACTGTGTCTCTCAGGTCTTGTGCATAACTTGCGCGTGGAAGTCCAACAATAAATCATTCATTTTAATTAAAACTAGGATCAATGCAGAACATGCAGCACAAAAAAAAACCATGATTGTGTGTGCAGCTGAGAAAGGACATTGTGAGAAAGGGTTTAGATGCTGAGACGGATGAATAGAGTGTATCAATTCATTGTGTTAACGGATGCTGTACATGCGCTGGTAAAAATCACTCATGCTTGGTACAATGTTTATTGCGCGAATAATAATTTCAAAAATATTCTCTATCATTCATTCCATTTCACCCTTTCATAAAAGCCATAAAAGCATAAGGAAATAAAAAGACGCGAAGCATTCTTGAACTTTTCATTAAAAACATACTTTAAAACTGAAAATGTATGAAAAATATTCTTTTCTCTTGTGAGACTATTTAATTTCCTTCGTATGAAAAACGCTTTGTTGTTCATTTTCCGAACCTGTCTGCCCCAGAGCGTGATTTGCAACCTCGTGAATGTGTGAAGCGATGACTGATGACTGACCACGTGGCAATCCGAACCGAATGACTATTCTTCAACTTTTGCTCCATCCTTCATGCGAAACAATTCAACAGTTGTGTATCGGTGCTGAGGGTGTTCTGGGCAGCCTGTTCCCCTAGGGAAGATAAAACGTGATGCTACCGGTTTGTGTTGTGTGCTAACGTACCAACCAAACTGCTGACGGATGAAATCTATTCCACCGCAAAAATGTCCGTAACTATAACCACACTCATGAGGCGATTGTATGAATATTCTTTTCACTCCTTCCGTTTCCCGAAAAGGCATGCAATAAGCCCGGTTGGTCTATGCTGTGCATCACACAGCACACTAAACGATCTGGCCATTTGCGACTCCTCCGTCCCTCAAAAAATGGCTTTTCTTTCCAACCAACAAACTGACCAGAGAGTTTTGGTGCAATTTCGGATTTCGGTTTATTCGAAAATGGTTCTAAAACTGAAGTGTTTGGAGGTTCGTTCTATTCTTCTGGCGCTGGTTGTTGGATACTTCTAGCTTGCACTTGGCATACATATCAAGTGGCATGATACTCTGCGGTTAAATTTGCTACAGCCATAGGCACTCATTTAGTGCAATCCTACCCCGCAAATTCACAATGGTTCAATGTGAGCATCCTCTTGGAGGAAGGCTTAACCGAAGGATATTAACACCATTGGACTGGATTAAAAATTGAGGTTAAGTTGTTGAAAGTTTCGATCCTCAGGCCGACAGGTGCCGCAATTTGTAACAAAAGAAAAAGTACGCAAGTTTATACAACTAAATTAATAAAACTTCTTGTTATAATGTAATTTTTTAGTTGACTGTGTATTGCGTACACCACATTGTTCATGAAATTAAAAACCAGTTAAGCACAGCGCCATGTTTGAATACCAATCCCAACCAGCTCATTAAATCATTCAACCGTTCCAATCAACTTCGTAAATATTCTCAACGCGTCATGATAATTAACAAAGCGACATCGTTTCTCCTTCTACCGATTCGAATTAACGTCCAAAAACGCAATAAACTCTGGCAGCACTTCGAACTCATCCATTGTCACGCCAACAATGATGATCGGGCGGATGATAATGTTTGACGACATTCTGTAGGATGCTGTTTGCCGCACTAGACATCATCAGCTGATGAGCATGATAAAAAAATCCATCTCATCATGCTTTCATACTTGTTTTTTCTACGTTTTTTGTGAAACATTTTTTTTTTTGTACACGTGTTTCGTCTCCACGTTCTCTCTAACAGTCCTTACGCGTCATGCTCTTATCATGCTTAATCGACAACGATATGGTTTGTGTTAAAACTTACTCCAAGCGAGCCGAGTCTCATGTTGCACGTTTTTAGTGTCGATTGCAACGGTAGAAGAGAGAAAGAAAATTCGGATTTATCATGCTCCTTTTTCGGGTACGGTGCATGGTAATTGAATTTTAAAACCCGAACTCTTGCAAGCGCACATAAATATTAATTTCATCAGCTCGTTGGGAATGTGTTCGTGTTTTAACAGATTTATGAATCCTTAATGAAGAGCGAACAAAAGCGATTGTGACGACGTTCGGTAGGAAGCAGTGAAGATGCAGCGAAAGTGTAATGCATCGTCGTGTAGGCTATTTCATTCTTTTTCCAACACATTGCTGCAACAGATGAGCGTAGTCTTGTGTGGGTATGTTTTTTTTGTATTAACCTCATTCTCTTCTACACTTGAAAGGAGGAAAATGAAACAGAGTTGTTCGATGACACGTTCTTAAGGCTACCGCCGTTCGAACGCATCACGATGAACCGTTGCATTGTCTGCCGGATCTGCTGAAACGGGCGAGCAGCTGCAAAAGTGCACAAAACAACCTTCATAAGGATCGTGTGCAGTACAACGTGCCGCACAAGAGAGTGTTACTTTTTATCATCCTCCCATTCAAGGGAAAAGTCACTCCAAATGGAGATTTATGCAGCGTGGATGCAAGTGAATCAATGGGTGCGCATATCCAGGACGTCTTCCCGTGTGCAAAAAAATCGTTTTTCTTTTGCTTGTAGATCCTCTATACTACCGAAAGATTAGGGATGCAGAAATTGAGTGGTGAAACACGTTTCGTTTTTCTGCGTACATTTCTAAGCTTTCGAAATCCCTTAACAGTATTCTTTTGTTACGTAGTCAATATGTATATAGTGGTTTTAGGTATTTTAAGTATTCATGTCCTTGGATACGGGATGACTCTATAAAGATTTAAAATTGCTTTTTTTCATTCGTGATCAAGTCTTTTCTTGAAGAAATTCAAAAGCACACAAAAAGTACTTTTGTAAAAATCTGTTTTGAAAGCTCCACAACTGCATTATCCTCATACCATTGTTGCTGCCTTCAATTTGCTTTTATTGAAAGCGCTTAAACCATGCATTCGCCGATTAAACATTAAACTCTTTTCATCGATTGTAAATCATCAATCTGCTGCATTTGGCCAACATCCAGTAATCATACATTTTATGACCATTCGCGCAACACACTAAATCGATCAAATTTATGGTTTATGGCATTGTCCCGCCTGCTTAATTGAAGCCCCAATTCAAATCCGATTGCACTATTTCCACAACAATGCGCTTGCAATCGAATGGAGGTTTCGGTATTTTTGACGAGCCTGCAAGCATGATCACGCTGCCAATATCATAATGACGGTGGTGTACACCGGGTTGTGAATCTTGCGCACAGAAAGCGATAAAATTAAACGCACCATTTCTCATGCGGAACGCTTCCGGATGGTGGCAAAACCCCTCCTGGTACAAAGCTCCTGGTTGTTTGGCCCCGTTTCAGCATGATTTCTGCGTGCTGTCTATCTTAATTAACATCTAAATGATATGTCAAACAGCGCATCGGGCTAATTAATTAATTCGTATGAATTATGATGATTCGCGCAACGTGTTCGATCGATAGCTGTAATGCTCGGATTCCAAATGTTTACCGGTAGGGAACTCGTGGGAAAAGTAGTTTAAATTGCCGTTGTTTCAGCCAGGATACGAAGGGTGGGCTTCGGCCACACCGAGAAATCGAGCATGACTTTTGGGTTTTGGTGCATGGTAGATAATGCAAAATTGATGCTTCCTTCATGCATTGGTTTCATTCAGCTATGGGAAGAAAATGCAGATCATATCCGGGATGAGAATTAGGATATTACAAAGAAATTTTGTTTTAATTGGCTTTGTTAGCTTTTCAATTGATTCCAAAAAAACCGCAAGTCTATAGAAAACAATAGATAGATTCAACCATTTATACTGATGTTACAATATATTAACAAAAGAGATTTACGGATTACTTTCATTAGCTATAATTTCTATCGAAGCATTTCTTCATTTGTATTCAAAGTTTCTACGGCCACATCGGTCATCAGCATGGCACGTCGCGCATTGCGTAACCCGATTGTGGTATTGACAATTATCCGTATAAATTAAACATCCATCATAGTCCGTTGCTACAGTCAGCGAGGAAAAATTCTCATTGGGGACCCCGTTTGGTTTTTCTACCCAATGTGTTTCGGCATTGCCGTTCCTGTACGTTGATTTGCAACCCAGTCTTGCATCATCATTTGCGCACAATTAGTTTACACTTTCACTACTCCAGTACCGCGTCTGGGTGATGTTTTCAATCGGACTATGCTAGACTGGACTCCGGATCGATCCCGGTTTGGTTCTCCCGGGGATTTAGAGCCACATGTATGCGGATGTCCTTGTACCATCCATCCATCTCCCTCGTGGGTGAGTATCATCGGATTCACGCTAAACTGCCCGCAAGCGAATCCTTCTTCGACTACAGGACTCTGGAGTGGAATAATTTAATTATACCAACTTCATCGAAATCGCATCACACGGAACACGAGAGCACACTTGGCGAGGTCGCTTCAGTCCGGATCGGAGACCGAAATCAGGGCCTGGTTACGCTTCACGTCGGGAGTGAGGGAAACGATTGACACTGGTTGGGAAGGCTATAGGTATATGGCGGTGTGCACCGATAACCATCGAGATGGGCTATCGATCGTAGTCTGGCTCTGTCCCACACACCGACCACTAGCGTCTAATTAATATTCTACAAAGTTATCGATGACGATAATTGGTAGGAAAATATATCGCATTTCATTAGGCCGATAGATCTGCGGCCGGTGGCACACGCACACCATGGATCGTTTTGCACTTCGACAGTGTGCGCGAACGTGTGTCCGTGTAAGTGGTCAGTTTGGATTCGTTCTGGTGGTTGTGGTTCTTCACCATTCCCCCGAAATTTCACTCGTTTCAATATAATGCGGAGGAAAATGAGAACTTAATCGATTGCATTTTTAATTCGGCTCTTTTGAATGTGGTATCATTTGTCCTGTTTGAATCTAAAGTAATGGAAAAATCAATACAGATTTAGTTGACTCGATAAAAGACAACTGCTGCTGTTGTAAACCATTGTGGATAGAATACTTTAGCAACTCTTCCTCAAATCTGGCCCTTTAATAATAATGTCATTATAAAACCAATTTTTCAGTTGATATTTTATTCACAGTGCGATAAAACAACCATCCTCCATACGCCTCATCTCGCGCTGCTGGAAAGTTGCATCGAAAAATTCTGATCTGCAAGATCCTATGAAAAATGTCTACCCATCGACGCCAATCTCGCAACTGCTCCGGACTGATGGCCTCATCCATAGTGTTATCAGTTTGCCTTTTTCGTATATAAACTCCACGTGCGGATGTGCTTCTCTTAACCCTTTACAAAAAAATATCTTCATCATCGCACAACCAATACACACGATGAGCTGATGACCATAAACTTTGTTATTACTTCAAAATTTCATCACATCCATCGTAAGGAAGGTTGCTCAAATAAACTGAAAGCTTTTTTGAAGTCTTGCTCAAATGCCTGTTAAAACAAAAACATCCAATAATGCATTGAGGTATGGAAAAGAATGGCCGTCCGCTCTGTATTCGTATACGGTCTGTCTCTGAAGAGCCGAAAAGCTGTCTACGGTATGGTTGATACCGATAATAAAGATATTAAGCCCAACGTTCCTTCCACAGGTATCCAAACGGGCTCACTATAAGCGAGTGAGGGAAGGGGATGCTTAAATGCTTTGCAATAATTTTTGTCCTCTAAAGATAAAGGTAGCTCGAACCGTTGTAGCTGATGATCGTTTCGACAATTTTCGGCATTGCTTTTCCGGGGACATACATTTTCTTGCCTCATCTTAAGTTCAAGCCTACAAAAGCGCTTCACTACAATTTTTGAAGAGGGGGGAGGGCTATAGGTTGGAGAGATGGGGTTGGGGGTGTAAAATAATAAATTGTTAACGAAATATCTACAGAATGAAAAGTTATATCTTCTTTAACAGCACCAGCTTCGATCATTTCAAGAAGGGAGCACTTTGAATCAGGATAAGCTTTACCCAGATGAATCCTTTACTCGTAGATTCAACTGTGCAGAACATTAAATGAAAAATGGAGGAGAAAGTTTCATGAAAATTGTCAGAAGGATTATATTGACAACCCAACGTTTCCAGGGATGCACACAAGGGGAACATAATACATGACAATCCCGCATGAAAGGCGCTACTAGGCTAGACTTTAGAAACAGAACATTTTTAGTGGGATTAGATGCTTGTAGGATAATCTGCAGTCTTAATATCCGTTTTACTTGAACTCGTTGATGGAAAAAAATCATCACAAACTTGGTAATACAAACAGTTGTATACTTTTTCCCAGTACGTAAAGAATCTGTTATCTTCAAACTCTCGAATCTCAAACTTTTGATCGATATTTAGGTACGTGTTGATTGTGTTGTTCCCGCTCATTGCTGTCCAGGTAATGTTGGAATACTCGCTACGTTTTGGTGTTGGATTGCTGCAGATATTCAAACAAACCAGTGAATCATTTCCCTCGCGTTTTCCTGCCATGCTAATCAACTTACCCATGTTTGATGAAGTTTGCTATCAACTCAACAGTCCAACGATGTATTCTCATCTCTTCGCGATAGTCTTCAGGGGCTGCTCTCACCTGATCCAGGTTGAAGGGAGAAAAAATATACCCCAAATCATCGCCATGAATCGCTCCATACTCGGAGTCTTCCAAATAAGCTGAATAGTACTCATGTTTCGACATTCCAAAACGTCCATCGTACTCAAAGCGCAGGTAGTAGACTGGATGAGTCGATGGATCCAATGATTGAACAAGATCGGTCGCTAATCTTCGCATCGGGTACTTCATGTTGGCAATACTGGCAATGATTCGTATCGCATCTACACTAGAGTTAGCGTTACCTTCGGTTACCGCCACGGATACAAAGTTATTAACAGAAGAAATTAAATCGTTTACGGTGGACTCAGTCCAATTTTGAGGAATATTTGGATGGAAAATAAACGTATCAAAACGGTTCACTATATCTTCAAACTCTCGGGCAGTTTCACTCAATAGTACCGGAACACGAGTAACTGGAGGGTGCAAAACTTCTTCATGTGGATTTTTCACCGTGTAGTTATCCTGTTGCGTCTCTTCCCGCTCCTCAACTGGAATGAAGTACGGGATTCCCATCGAAGCAAACGGTAACCAATATTTGTACGGCTCGTTTCGTATGAAAAAATCATTCACATCCATCAACTCCAACTGTTCTGAAGAGTTAAGGTTGAGGTCGTCTAAATATTCTTCAGAGCATCGAGGATAGTCGTACATGAAGGACCACGGCGCCAGTAACGAACCACTCAATGCAATAAGTCGGTGAAAGAGATCTTTAGATTGTTGTATGTAAAGATGATGTGATACGGCACTTGCTCCAGCACTTTGACCCATTAGGGTGACTTGATCAGGATCGCCTCCAAAATACTTGATATTCCGTTGTACCCATCGAAGAAGAGTGGTTTGATCCTTTAATCCATAATTCCCACTGATGTTGAATGGGTCAGACTTTAGGAAACCAACCATATACAATCGATAGTTGAATGTTACTACAAGAACTCCCTGCAATTAATGGAAATAATGTAAGATTTTTTTATAAATAAACTAAATATACTAAACCTTACATTGTCCACAAGCAAATCAACCCCGTTAATGTCTTTTTCACCATGTCCCACCAAATAACTTCCACCATGCACGAAGACCAGCACTGGATGTGCCTTCGATGAAGATACATCTGAAGCATCTTCACCCCGCGGAGAGTAAATGTTGGCAAACAGACAGTCCTCATGTCCAAAAACAAGATCCTTAATCACTGTGTTTCGAAACTGAGGACATATATTGCCATCAGCTGTGTAGTTTTGATGTCCACTTGGTTGATGTAAAATTGAATGCTGCAATGATAATATTAGTAGAAAAGAAACATGGTTTTCAGAGACGCTGGTTTTCTTACTCTAAATCGTAGTTTTCCAACAGGTGGTTCGGCGTATCGCACGCCCAGATATGCACAATACGGTTTACCGTCAAAGGAGGTTTTCAGAATTCCAGCACCGGTTGTTGATTGATCGAATTGCACTTGACATACCGCCTGTACAAGGCCAGCACCGAAAAGAGCTGTAAGCGTTACAGCACAGAGCCACATCACGCTGCGCTCGTTTGGAATAATGATGAATGAGTGATCTTTTTAACACAAGTCAGCTGTGAACGATGAATTTATTCGTAAACACAACTCTAAAACGCCTGTAGCACTTTATTATGCGTGATAAGAAATTGTTCCACCGTTTGCCCCGAGGTTAGGGCTAGTGGCAATAAACAATAAACTTGGGGAATTGATTATTAATACTGCGTGAACTGTGCACTACGAGGACTCCGCACTGGTTGATGTTATGTGATTGTAATCTATTAAGGCGAAGTTACGATGACGTTTTTACTTGTAATTTTTACATTCAAATATAACGGTCTGGGAACGAAGACTGTACTTATCAACTTATCAATTATACAGAATCTAATTACTTTCCCAGCAAGCAATGAAAGGGTACTTGGAATATTGGCAGTCTTTTTAACCGTAATGCATTTTTTCAGTGCTGAAGTGAAGGGACTTAATGTAAGCTACATTATTGGTTGCTCGTGTAGATAATTTCAAACCTCAAAGTAAAATCTAAGAAGAGTTAGTAGACGAAGTTTCAATTATATTTGAATAACATTGACTTACTCTTATTTCTAAATGTTGACTACAGCTCAAATATAACTATGTAAAGGTCGTAAGCGTTGTTTCTTTGTTGTTTGGCTATTTATCAATAATGATTACTGTCAAATTATTCAAATCACGGACAAATCAACTACTCCGTAAGTACTAACATGAGCTTAAACGAAACCAGCGTTTCAAATCGTGCCATATTTGTGAGCTGCAAACATGCCGAATAGCTAACACTATAAGCTCGTGTACTTATAATCGTCATCGTGCCACCATCATCGGCTTTTGCTTGTAAATGATGATGACCCTATCTTACAAACCTTGCCAGGTGGGAAACCAGTAAGCCGAACGTAAAATGGTCTTCAGGTAAGCTTCATTCAAGGCAATTCATTTCCTCAGCGAGTGTGAGAGTGCCAATGATGCTGGCTAGGTTTTCCAACGGAAGGTTTCGACTTACGGAAGGGATGCACAATCATGATTTCCTTCTCTTAAGTACAGCTCTTTTAGGGTTCGTGCTCTGCGTAAGCCTTCATCTCAAAGCTCAGTTATTAATCTCGTATTGAAATATATTATCATTATCATTTGACTTTCATAGGTGCTTAGGAAATTGTCGTTTTGAGCTATGGTTTCCTTCCATGTTCCTATTCGGTACCAACCGGAACCTTCGGCATATGGCAGTAAGGGTGCCGCCGACCCGGCGAAGAAGTTAACTCAATTCAGGGAAGGTCCGGATTTTGCGATAATCATAGGAAGCCAACTTACATTGGTTTGAAGCCTTCTAACTTTAAGCGTTCAGCTGAAGTGCGGCACCACATATTGTTTCCTTCTCGAAAAGCTCGGTTCCATTGTCGGAAGGTCGTACGGACAAATAAATTAGATTGTGTCTAAGTTTGTACCCCTAGCCGGAAGTTGCATAATTCAGTCAGAGAGTTCGTAATAGACCAAACCTGCAAGATGCGTCTCTTTGCCCTTCGAATTTGCGCGTCAAGTGCATAAAACGTCACATCCTATCAGAAGCATCTTCTTCTCTTTTCGAATGGCGAAAGGGCGAAAGTCGAATACGGGTGAATATTTTGTCGCTAAACTCGTTGTGCCCCCTTGTCTATTTCTGGGTTGTGTTAGCTCGCCCACCAAAAAGTTTCAACGTGGAGAAAGCAGGGGAAAGTTAAGCTAAGCTCTCGAGCCATTGTGCGATTGTGACTTTTCCGGTAAATGCAAGATGTCTACCGCTCTGGCAAAGCAAAAGATCCTATTAGGATCCTGCACTGTACGGATCCGGAACCAAGTTTGCACACAATTCTCACGTGCTTTTGTTTTCGGATATCGTTGCGCCCAAGCGCCGTAGTAGACGTCGTCAGTTTTGTCCGTGTGCAAGATGGCAACTAATCCCTTTGATATTTGTGTGCGTGTGTAGTGTGTTTTTGGAGCCGAAGAAGGAACAAGTTTTGCATTATATTTTCGGGAATGGTATTGAACCCGAGGCGATGGTAGTCTTCGGCGGGAAAGTTTTTCTGAGGCTCAGGGTTTGAGTGGGTACAGCAATCGAATTGTTTTGTGTGTTGAAATTTATTGCTTTCGCTTAACTCAATTTAGTGAGAGTGTTGGTAGGATCTGGTGTAAGAACAGAACGGAATATTTAAAATGGATGATGTGCAAATTATGACAAAACAATACACCTTCCCTGAGCTATTGACTCAACGAAAAGAGTAGTACCAGTACCAGAAGGAAACATTAGACACCTAGTAGCTCATTAGCAGTGTTCTGATTTTCAATAGTGACTTAGCTTGAACACGACAAACAAGGCTTAGGAACCATTTCGCTGTTTCGGAAATACGATGTTAGTTTTAAAATAAAGTGCTTCAAAACATTTCTGGGTAATTCATTTCCATCCTTTTCCGCAGATAGATCATTTAGCGGCGCAAAAATCCGACCATGATTATCTCACGTTCACGCCATTGAATTGACACCGGAAAATAATTCATTCCTTATCCCCATTACATTCCAAGTTTCTTATCACCCGTTCATGTTGGGGGAAAGTATCCTCATGTATCACATCCCAAACCATTCGGTGGAGCATTGAAAAATTATACATAAAAACACCATCAAACAATACGTGCCGTGTCAGGACGCTGGCATGAGTTCAGGAAGAAGCTGGTTAGTTTTTATTACACACACACACATATACAAAGGAAAGAAAAGCTAACTCACCCTGCTGTGAAAATCCCACTTTATGGCTCGTCACTGCGAAGGACGGACTGAATAGCGATCCCGCTAGATTGCTTTATTGCATTTCTTTATTTTCACCGCTCGTTTAACACCATGTCGCTAGCGTTGTTGTTGTTAGGAAGGATAACGCCGTAGCCTTCGGGAGTGAAACAAATACAAAAAAAGGTCAAACGAAAGTGTAACGCACGAACGCACATCATAAAACATAAATCGTTCCACCGGAGTGGTGGAGTCGTGAAGAAAGGCACAAAAGCTAAACTTTTCCTACCCGGAGCCTTGATCTTACTCGCGGGGTTGAATGTATTATGAGACAGCATAAATTTGCTCATCGAGCACAGGGGAAAAGCTGCAGTTGGAAGCCGTAAAAAGGCAACCAGGAGAGTTAAAAGACGCACATTATAGTCTGCCGTTCCACTCGACGCAGGTTGTGGTCATGTCAAACATGGTCGTTAAGTGAAAAATCCTACCGTATTATCATTTGACCCCGTGAAACGGGTCGGTTGCAGGCGAGATTACGGGGCCAGTTTGTTGCTGATGAAGTGAGAATGAAATGCAATCTATGATGATGTCGGATCATGAGGAATGATGAGAAAAGGAAAGAAATGTAATAGAAATGCATGGTGCAGACATGAGATAACATGCTTATAAATTCGTTTGATTTGGCAATCGATTATAACGAATTAATTGATCGATTCAAACGAAAAGTGTTATTTAAAATTTATTTCAAAAATTAAAATCGCTCCTCAGTTCATTCAAGCTCTGAAAGATATGTTGCTTTAACATTTTAGCATGGCAAATACCATCAGTTCGTTACCAAAACTATTTACATCCTTTCTTTAATATGCTTTCATCACGTCATAGTGCATTGTAGCCTCTAACACATCTCCTGGAGGAATTGTTCACTGATTTCATTGCTTTGTTCCCAAGACGATAAAGCTACTAATTCAACCGAGCACACACTTAACAACAATCGCTTCGCAAAAAGGAGGAAAAACATTTCTTCCCCTACAAAACGGGCATGGTAATTATTATCGAATGAAGCCCGAAAATGAGAAAATAATTCGATTTTAATGCCCTCGTGACCGACGTCCGTCTAAGCAGCACGATGTGTACCGTACCGATGCTCAACCGTCCAATTGAATGGTTAATCCATTGAAAAGGAGTAGCTTCACGGTTACATTGAGGAATAACAGTTTGTCGTTTCTTTATGTTGCTAATGCTCGAGGTGCCGAATGTGTTGTGAATGGTTGGTTTATGATCAAAAGGCAAACGGAACGTGGTTGATTATGTGGCAGAAGACTACCAAGTCATTCAGTGCCACTTGGTGAGCTTTCTTGGACGGGTTAGTATAGCACATCGATAAGAATCGCATCCTACAAGACATGTGGCGCACAGCTTTGTTACTAACAGGAGTTGCTAGTTTTATTTCTCATGCCGTTTATTGTCAATACAACATAAACAACGAGCAAGCCGTGGAGTATGTAGATGAATCTGAGATGCCAAACATATTCGAAACCTTTCAGGTAAAGGTGAACGAAACAATTAAAGCCAGCTCTTGGGAAAATGACAAGCGTTGTCTCTTTCCGCTCAGTAATAAAGCAATTCGGCTTAATAGTATTCGCGAAGGATTATGGATTCCAATGGCTTATCTGCGACATAGCGATAATCATCTGCACCCGTTCGTGAGCCCATACGGCGGAGATCTACGTTGTTTGAGAATACTAACCCGGTACGATTCGTTGGCGAACCGGCTTGCCGTCAGCTATGGTTGCAGGACAAACAAAAGTACTCCCTTGCAATGGGACTATCGGTTTGAGTTCCTTTCGAATAAGCGCATATACTACAGCGAACCATATGGTTGCAGCAGAGCAAGACATCTTCGAAGAGTTGTCATCGCCAGCACGGACTATACCAACTATATGGTGCTGCACGGCTGTCAAAGCAATGCGGACATTTCCGTACGAGCTAACGCGTTAATGGTGTTGGTGCGAACACTCAACATTAGCCAGCAGATCCGATGGGAGATCGGGAACTACACACGGGCGGTTCTACTACCAGAGACGGAGTCAAAAGTGATCTACTTAAATCTCACCCAAAATGTGTCATTGGATGATGCGTGTGATTGTTCTTTGGCTAAAGATTTTATTTTTTGTGATCCGGCATTTCGATTTCGACGTGATCGTGAAAGTGTACCAATTGTAAATGAACACTACTACTGGGTTTTGGTAGTGACAAGTGTTGTTGCATTAATGATGACAACCATAGTACTTGTGGAGCAGTTGCAGACATTTCAATCGGTGAATTATGACTCAAATTATGTAATGGTTGATTAAACATCAGATATTGCTAGAAAATCAAACATAAAAAAGATCAGTAGAGTCAATTGTGAACGAAACGTAAATAAATAACCTACTCAAACGATCAACAAAGATTGATTTTGCATTAAAATTTAGCATGAAAGATCAAGCATCGGTAGAAAATCAAAAAAATTAAAACATGAATCATTTATGATGCAATTTCCAATGCCCTTCATCATTGTGCTTAATGACACTAGCTTATGGCGGCTTACAGTGTCATTGAGGCGTGTGAAAAATCCGATTAACTTGTAAACGGTGGTTAAATGTATGATTCATTCTAATCCTCTCACGAGAAATGCACCCACTTGAATAACCAGAATCACCACCACATAACCGCCGAAAGGGATCGTCTCGTTAACCAGGGCACCATTACCAATTAATAAGCGGAATCAATTATGCTACACCGCGTGCACTGCGTGACACGCGGGTGTGAACAAATGCTTCCGGTTTCACAAGCATTTCACGATTAAGTGCCTCAAATCGGTGTCGGTAATTGATTAAAGCCGTACGATTTTGCCGTTTGCCCGCACTCGGCGGTAAAAATGAAAACAATAAATCCATCCCATCCCACTATCACTACCACGACCCGGGGGGAGTTGATAAAAATCGGACCAATTTATTCATTCCATCCCCGTTGAAATAGGACAGCTGGGTGGAAGATTAAAAATATGACGGTGCAGGTGGTAGAGTGGTACTTTTGTTCGTTATGCCAGCATGAAAATTATTTCCCGTTTGTTTTGTTTTTTTTTTCATTGCTGATTTTTCGCACTGGTGGTTCTGCTGATGTTGTTTACAATCGTTGAAATAAGAGCAACCAGCATTCAAACCCTTTCATGCAGTCGGTGGAAACACATTTGCAGCATAGTTTACGCTCCCGTCGCTATAATCACACATTTGCTCGGATATACATACAATCACATCCACGAGGTCTCGCGCAGTGTTGGCTAACAATGCTACCAATTTTCTTCGTTAAATTCAAACGCACATAAACCACACGCACTGGGAAATAATGCACAAAAACCAAAAGCGACACGACAAAAAAAAGGCAGACAGCAAAAACCCAAAATAAAAAAAAATAGTATATGGTAATAAAACATGGAAAAGTCACAACGTGCTTACTCCACCACCAGCAATAGTAAGTGAGTTGACGAAGGGCTTTGGTATGTGGAGTTTCAATGGTTTACCGGTTAATGCTGATTTAGTAAACGAAACCAATTACACATCGATTTGAGGATCCTAATTTTACGCCTTTTATTGAATGGTTGATGCGTGTTTGAATAATGCATTAGATAAGATTATATAAAACAGAGCTAGGTTTCTGAAAAGTCAATAAATTTTTATTTTTTTCAAAATGTTCACCCAACATTAAAAAAAGCAAAACGTGACGTACATAAAAAGTGACCAGAACTATATTGTACGTATGAGTAGAAATGCATAAAAATATAAGCATCAAATCTACATCCATTCATAGAACAACTTAATGCCTCTGTAATACGCGTTGACGGGCAACCGAATGACGTAAAACCTTCACATTCAGTAACCGTCACGAGAAATTAGAGAAACTAAAACCTTTTAACACCGTCAAGCAAACACAAGCCACAGAGCTTTAAGTCCTTTTAATCCGTCGTTCACATATTCGGTGCACGGTGAGCAAAAGGCTTTCGGAATTGTTTCTGAACTGTGTTCAGAGTGATCCCATAAAACGTGATTTCTCTTCCCCACCCGGTGATCGATGTCAAAATAGCATAGTTGAGTTTTCTAAACAAAAAAAAAAAACCCAAATCCTTTCTGCAAACAAAAAGATCTCCATTTCACTACACATAGGAAAAACAGGTTGACATAAAAACGATAGAAACCGTAGAATTTGGTGCGATTTATAAAGCCTCCGACGCAGCAACTCAATCAGATGTCAAATGCAATTTTCATTCAGATTCAAAATGCATCGCAAAAACCCTTGCGACCTCGGTGGCCTCGGCGTCAAAAATGGGGGGGAAAATATAAATCTTTCCATCAGAAGCAGTGTTACGGCACCGATAAGCCGTGTTTAGATGTTTTTTTTTCTGCGCATGGTGCGTACAAATTTCAAACGAGCTGGAACATTCATCCAGACTACCCAGAAAAAGGTTATTAAAAGTTTATGTTCCAACCAAATCCGTGTTTTTTTTTTCAAATGAAAAACCAGAAGCACGCCCTTAAAAAAGTGCGTCACTGGCCGGGACGGGAAGTAAGTTATCGGAAATAGTTTCAGTCATGAGTAGCCAAACTTTGACAGCCGATGGACACACCGCTTAACGATGGTAATTAATTAAGCTCACATTTGGATTGAGCATCCAGATTAAATGTAGCACCCCGATAGACGGATGAATGACGAACCACAAAGAGCAATAAAAACTATTAGTTTCACCGAGTTTTTAGAGTCGAAACGAAAGTTTTGCGTTATTTTATGAATTTTTAATTAGCTAATAATTAAAATCTTTTGATGTTTGTTCTTTTTCATAATTTGAATCATTGAAATTTCTGCTGTACGATATTCTGGATATACTTATGTTTTTGCATTAATGTTTCCGTAGTGTTTGAAAAATTAAAGTGTATCATTTCCACACGTCGCCGGCCCTACTGTTTATTGCCTGACTGTTTATGGCACATCAGATAGCAGACGACCTTATCCAATTATCTTCCGTTACCATGATATCACCCACAAACGTCGGTGTTCCCTGCTGTTTATTGTGTCTGGTTCGTTATTGCTTTAGTTTATCGAATTTTCAATCAAAATAAAACCACTCAGCCCCGTTTTCCCGAGAACTAGAAAAAAACGCATACATACAGAAACTACATTCAACGGAGATAATAATAGATCGAAGTTATAATTTTCAAAATAGCAATAGTATACCCCACTCCTGAACTTAAGATCGTTACGTGAATCGATCACCGGAAATGCAATAGAATGAACCATAAAACCAGCATCAAACACAAGTGCGCCCGATTCCAGGGGTTCGAACTGCAGCCCAACCTGGGAAATGGTTGGGAAATTTTTCAAACTGCAATAACACCACAAAACAGGCAAGCTACCGGCAATAGTCGGTGCGCTTCGGGCTGATGATGAGGTGGTAATGTTGTTGCCTCCCGGGCACCAATGTAGTGGTGTAATTCCAACCAAACCAGACGCGCAGAAAGTAATATTATTTTATGTCTACTACCAACGGTAAGAAAATGGCAATGGCGACCGAGAAAAAGCAGCCGTGCAACCGAAGTGCAATCGAGCATAACGATTCCTAACGTGGTCGCGTTGGTAGCCAACACAACTTAACTGCTGTAGGGGGGATGTGAGTTTTGCTCGGGATATACGAGCGGAGGTTGAGGTGAGCATAAAATAAACATAAATATGCGAAGGTTCCGTTGCTCTCCCGTATCGGCACGGTGGCGGCTTTTGTTGTCCCGGCAGCATAAAGTGGCGAGCGTCCACTTCACTCAACGCACCCCGCACCATGTGCATCTGGAGGAAAAACTAAATCCGAGTGTAGTAGTGGCACTGAAATACTACTATAGCGCCAACTCTGCCAACCGACGAGAACAACAAAAGCTTACGCTACGATCGATCCCAGGTACTGGAAGGTACCGAGTGCTTTGGTGCTATGGTCGAGAGGGAAGGTCAGTTAGAAGACGGGATATGCCGATCAGATAAGACGTCGGGTACAGTGGTGAGCGGTAATATATGTACTGCTTCAATAATCAGATCCATGCGATCCTTGAGGATAGGAGCAAAGTTGGGATGCGAGTGACGTGATAAAGGCAAGCCATAGCGTTAAGGGAAGCATTCGATGTATTGTACACCTTTGAATAGGAGCAATATACGCATTGTATAAAGCCTATATATAACAGAAATATTTGGTAATTTTAATATTCGAACAAAAAGTAATGTACGAAAATTGTGATTCTTCCAAATTTAACAAACAAATTACTATTTAACAGAATTATTCAAAAGTAATAAGTTTGTATGTATCCTGGTAACGGCATCATAAAATAATCATATTTGTTAACCATTCATATTTTAATTGCTTGTTAAAGGGTTCCATCATCACCATTATGTTATAAATGTTGCAAAACATGATAAATATCCTTCTTCAATACATAAAAAACCTTTTTATTCGGCTATACATATAAAGTATTTACATTCTCCCACATTACTTGTTCCTGCTTCTTGCATTTATCAAACCGTTCAAGTGGAACATCAAGCTCAGGCTAAACACAAAACGACATAACGAGAGGTGATATTTACGAACAGCGTAATCACCATAGGACCTATTCAATGCAACAACATACTGGGGAAGTTTAGTCTTGCTTCGGAAATCGTCAGCTCATACACAAGCAAGCTTCAACCGCATCGAAAAGCAATGCAGTCAACATACGTTAACAATCTTAAGGCCTGTCATACAAAAGGCACAGCACCCGGTCATCACCATCATCATCAGACTATTTCATTCAGAGTGCATTCTGCATTTCACGTTTTCTTGCAGTGCACTATCGCCTCGAGGGCTGGTTAGTTGAATTCATCCGTAACGACGACAAGAAGCAATCGTACCACCGACCAACCGAAACGATACGATTCCGATGTCGTTTGTCGATTTCCTGGTCCCTGCAGAAACATAATCCTCCCGCACGACATAAATTCCTTCCCCTCTTAGCCCACGCAAAAGACACTTCAAAGTGTCTGCTCAACTCCCTCTCATCCGCACAGTATAGGAAAAGCTCAATAGAGCATTCATATCGATGACATACACGGAGCTTGCTATACTGCTGATCGAATGGGATTACTCATTAAATTCGATTAACCGATAATCACCGAAAGCAAACAACCTACAACGGATGATGATGACCATGATAATGATGATGATGCCGTAACGGTTCAGTGCTCTTCTGCCATTGCACAGTGCATCATGTGTGAAGAAATTTAATTACTATAAACCAAATGGAGCTCAAAAATTGTACACAATCATGAATGTTGAAGGTAAAAGATTGCTGCTAGAGCACGAAAATCGGGAGTTAATTTAATATTTTCCTCGTGTCATTTGAAATGAGAACAACAGGGTTCTGGATGTGATCGGTTGATTGTTAACGTAGTGTTACTACATGAAATAAAATATTGGGGTTTTAAATTTAAGTTTTTGGCGTTAAGCTTTTAGATAAATATAAAGCCCTAAGCTTCAACATCAACGCATCTCTCTGGGACTACTTGTAACTTGTTCCGAAACAAAAACAAAGAGCCAAATTCCATACGGAAATCATGCCCCCTTCCGAAGATGATGATCCTGAACGGGTCCGGCTGGAATTCCATTCCATGGTTTACATACTTTTCATGTGAATTCCCCTGGATGGGTTGCACGTCACTGTTTTTGACGTCAAAGGCTTCAACCCAGACGGTGATGTCCATTTCCACAATCATCAGAAGGACGTTTGAAGCATAAAAGGTGAACTGTGCAAAAAATCCCCGAGTAAGATCCCAAATGAGATTCACAATCGAATGTCTACCGGGAGATAGAAGGCAAGAAACGGAAACTAAATTTGCCCTTTTTTCCTCCCCATCCCCATAATCCAATTCTCGGTGAATAGGATAGAAATGGCATGAGGATTTCCTTTCAAGCATGTGTTCATCGGGGGTTTTTTTATTCAACTTTTCCTTTCCTTTACATGCATTTTCCAAATTTGATGGGGATGATGGAACAGTGAACTTGTCATAAGAATAAACACATTGCTTTCTGCTTCTTCCATTAACAGTTACCTTTGTTTGGCTAGCATTTTATACAATGGTCCCCCCACAAAACGATATATCGATATGCCATTCTGTAGGAAAGTGGAAATAATTCTGGCCTGCTGGACATCACAAACTTCTGTTTCTTCCCCCTGACAAGCCGGAAGCTTCGCGTGTCCAATTGTGAGTGTCCGGCCGGTGCAACAATGTTCTAACTTCTTCATTCTCAAACCATGCCCTTCCTGAGAAAAGGGATGATAAGAAAGCACAAAAAGTTCCCTTTTTTCCATCCGGTTCTTTGATGGGCAAAAAAGTCTACACAAAGAACCAACGGAAAACTGAAGCAGTCTAACACAATAAAAATCATCATCATCATTTTCCGGTCCATATAGAACGTACGATCGGAATGTTTTTTGCGACGAGCTTCCCATGTACGCCATTCACCACGTCCGTTTCAGCTCAGCTTTTCTTGGTGCTCGATTAGTGGGAAACCTTTTAAGGTTGACTTTCTGGAGTTCGTTCGGGAATCAAATGTTTACCTTCATCTACATGCTTGTATGTGCTTTCATGTTGCTCCTATCATCATCATCATCCGCATCGTTCACATCGTTATCTTGTTCATAAGTTTTATTTTGTTCCCATTCCTCCAACTTCAACTGGCATGCTTTGCTATTTTTTAACCCATGGTTATCGTACGGCATCGTGTGAACGATTCAAAAATGATAACGCTGCGTGTATAATGCTGGCTCAGCAGTCGGACGGGTTTTGGGAAAGCTTTATGACAAACTAATACAAATTTGATGGCGACGGATGTGGTATATCATTTCCAGTGATCTTGAAGACTATTATTACCATTTGCTTTTGGAAGGGACAGAATCAACTGTTGGACGACAAAAACGTTGTAATTGAAGTAATAGGATGTATGGCCATATGTTGTATTGGTTTGGACATTTTATTGACTGAAACAATGTCAAACCATATTGGTACGACATGAGGCTTTTTCCTTGATTCCTTGAGGAAAGTTGATTGTTTACGATACGAAACCTCCGACAGGAGAATTTTCGGAGGAGCGAAACGAAACTCTAGCGAGAATCACTAGCCGGATTAGTTAGTTCTTTAGATGTATAGGAGCAAAATTATTTCCGCTCACGCTCTCCATTTCAAATCGCCAAGCATCTCATCGGTCCAAAAATATTCAAATTGACAATCTGAAACTTTAATAGAATTTCCAGCGAAAGAACACTAATATATAAATTACCTCTTATACCCACTCGTTGTTATATGTGCAGCCGTATGGGTGATTTGCTACATCCGGTTCGTCCTCTAAAAGCCTTTAACACCACCATCGTCACATTGAAGAAAAGCAAGTTAGCGTGAAAAGCGTGGAAAGAAACCGCACACGACGAACCGGGCATCATTTGCAAGCGGATGTTTATGCAAATATTTACCTCGTGCTGATGGTACTAGCACGAAAGTGGTGCAAAATTTGGCTATACGTTTCCCTCCGTATTCCCGTTCCTACAGTGGGGTAGCTTTACTTTTTCAATATTTATTCATCCATTCGTTTTTTTATACACACTGTACGAAGGAAAAAAATCTGTATGGAAGGATTTTCCGTGAATTTTTTAGCTTTCAACAACCTACGCGTGCTGGTGTCGGTTTCGTTTGAGTGCCGCCACAAAAAAAATCCGGAACCGGGTCGAGAAGTCGAGACGCACTTGAGAGGACGCACTGTAAAGCACCGCAAGACGCTTTCCATCGTCGGGTCAGACATTTAAAGTGCGAGACCGGCACTGTTTAAATACCTACAATTTACATTCAAATTTTGAATGGTAACACCCGTACAGCAATCCATCTCCCTTCATGATCGACCCGAAAAGCTGATGGCGACACGGTTCTGCGTTTAAGAATACTTCCGCAACGACATCCTTCTTCCGCGACCAGAATCCCGCCAGAAGAAGAGGAAAATATCTTCCCCCTTCTGCTCCCCAAAACGAATGCCGACTTACCGCCGGGCCGACAAAATGTAGCCAAACATTTCCAATATGGAAGTCGTTTTCCATTTCTTTGAGCGCGTCTCGCGCCACCGGAAATAACAAACATAACACGACAGTGTGGGTGTGAATAACAAAAAATGAACCAAAAGAAAAAAAGCGTGTATCTGCGCTCTTCAGGAAGGACAACATGAAGGTGATTCGTTTCAATCTAGATGAAATCGATCAGTGTCGGATGCGCTTCGGCGGAACGCGACGATGCAATGTGTCGTGCTTTCGGTTCAATTCGATACATTTTCCACTCCGTTCGGCGTGTAACACGCCTGTCAGATTTTGCATGCCGCCGCTCTTGGAGATTGATTTTGGAAGCTTTTTCTTGTCTGATGGTGCCTTTCATTTGCGCTAGATCGATTTGTTGCCTTTATCGTATTGTTCGCTTTCGTACAAGAAATCAATTAACCGGAAAATGAGAGTAAGAGACTTCAGTTCCGACAGATTTCTGTCCTCGTGGTAGAAGTGAGAAGATGTCAATCGTGATGAAGATTTTCCGGAAGACTAACGTATTTTATTTATTTTTTTCATTACAGGTAAGCGCTTAAGAAGTATCCCATGGACGAGTGAGTAAAAAAGGCGAGCTCAACGAAAAACTATTATTTAGCCATGTATGTATCACTACAAAGATTAATTGTAAGTAGCATCCTATGTCGACAATGTATCACTAAGGACAACAACTTCGACCGTCGTTTAAATGGCATTTTTATCTCAAAGATTTCGATGATCCCTGGATATCTTATACTTCTTGTTGTAGCCTGTAAAGTACGCTGCCTATTCCGCACACTCAATGTTGTCTGGGAATTGACAGCATCTGATGTGTAGGGAATATATGGTTGTCCCTCTCTCTTATCTCCCAATGCTATCTCTCACCGATAATCTTTGTACGCATCGCACCTGCGATGGAGATAACGTAGGAGATCAATTATTCGGCCCGAGGACATACGTGGCTCGCACGCGCTTAGCAGACTTTTCTTATCAGTCGACTTCTACCTTCATTATTATATGTTTTAATTGTAATCAACATAAGTGTTACACAAAAAAAACATAAAACTTTTGACTGCCTTTCCTCCGCAAGCAGCAAACATATGTGTTCCAATTTGTGCGACACACACGTGCTAATCTTCCGGAAGAATCATTATCCCCATTTTCGTCTCGGTAATGAGCACTTTCATATCCCTAGCACCGGCAACAAGGCACATCAAACGTTTTCGTTATCCGGTGTCCACAATCGTAATGCAGGGAGGTGCTGTACAGCGTATGAATATTTTCCTATCCAAGTGAAGTAATCCTTCGTTGTACTTTCCCAACAAATGCGGCTTGTATAGTATAATGATTTCTTTCTACCATTCAGAGCAATAAACAAATACCACACACATACGTACGCCAATACGGAAGAGGGACTCTTTTATAATCGCCTTTTGGAAATACATCTCCCTTCACTACAAAACAGCAAACTAAGCATACACGGCAATGGACCAACGCTACCCACAGCATCAGAGATCATTGAACTGGCTACAGATTATTTGGGCTCACAAAATGGTGCAGAGTGAAAGTCAATGGCTCACGAAATCTGATTCCACACTCGTAGGTCATTTGCCGTAGCTCAGGGTGCCGGATTTAGAAGAAAATCCCCTCGCATTCGATGTGTTGCAACAATCTCCGTTTAAATAGGGAAGGAATTCTTCCAATCAACGAACTAACGACTGCTGCCGGGAAGGAAATGGACCATTTCACAAGCGACATTCTACGGAGAGGGGAAAGATTAACTGCATACTGCACCAGATTTGTTTGATGAGAAGGAGGATCCCGTTTGAACGTTGGCTAACGATGTGTATCAAGGAAGTTAATGTACGAGATCGGTTTGGGGTTTTTTTTTCTTGCTTGTTTTTTTTTGTCCGACACAATGCGGATGACCATTTGATTCGATTGATGTGGATTGATTGATTGAATTGTCTGAGCGTCTTACTTGACACTAAGGCAATCGACTTGAACGCTAATGGCGGTGTAATGAGTGATGGTCAGTTGACGCTTAGGTTGCTGACCTACAGGAGAGAGCATGACTGATGAGACTGATCTGATATGTCAGCCTCTGTGGTTAAGTTACAAAATAGTAGTTTCGTAGTAGTTAAAATTTTCTATACTGTTGATGCAAAAATAATAAAATGACAAAATAATAGTAATATAAATTAAGTGATAGTAATACAACTGTTTTCAAAATGTAGTTTGATTTTGTTTATCTACTTATGAGATGGCTAGTATCAGTTGGTAGTAGCTGCATCAAATTAGAAGCAAGTAATAATTTTCCACAAAATATCATTCCAATTAATAAACAAGAAATACAACAAGTGAAGATCAACCCAAACGGAGTAATTGTAGTTTCTCATGCTACGGACATGATTGTTGGTATTGTTTCGTTCCAACTTTTAAGCATCTTTGTATTGAAATTTACATTAGATAGCGTGCAACTGCTCACTGGATGGTTTTCACACCACAACTAATCCATTTGATCCAAAGAGGACAACGATGCAACTTCCCATCCATTTTGAAACTTTTTCACTCCATTTCGTATTATACTAAAGGAGCTAGATAAAACAAGGACAAATTGAGGATGACTTTTTTTTACCAAAACAGAGAACGAAAAGAACTCTGTAGGACTATTCATTTTTTGTATAAAATCATTCCAATTCCTGGTCGAGTCCTCGGTATTTTTTTTCGGTAAAAAGCATCGCTTCAATTTATGACTGAGAAATTCCTAGTTTACGACCACGGGAAGGGCCATAAAACATGACACGTACGTACAATATGTTTTCACATGTAATTTTCCGTTTTCGGCCGCTGTTTTATTTTCCCACCGCAACTCACCAGACGTACATGCGCACACTTACATACACCCGTATTCCGTGTGGAATGTCAACGAAACGCTGTGTCTTGTGTTTCGAGCTATATTCAGCTAGAAGGACAGCTGGGAAATCGTTTCAATTTGGCTGCCACTGCCCCCTTCCCTCCCCCCCCCTCTCCCTTGCGTTCGATTCCAGGTACGGGTGGGTGGGAATGTTTTTGGTGGTCTCGTTTGTGGTCTGTCACTTTTCGACCAAACATGGGGTAGCCCGCAGCCTTTTCCCGGAAGGCTTTTCCGGCAAAAGGGGCAAAACTCGACACGAGACAAAACCACACAGAACACAGTTGTGCTTGCATCCCAGCAGCAGGGCGACATTATTATCCTGACCAACAGAAGAAGCATCACTGACATCGTCCATCGTACCGTCGCAATCTTTCCCGTTTTCATCACATGGCATGCGAAGAGGAATCGCCCACAAACAACGGGTCTCTATCGGGAACTCCCCAAACCCGTTGGAGGAGTCTTGTCAGATGAGGTTGTGTGCACCGCATTGCGCTGCATTTTTACGTACGCTCTCCATCTTATGGACCCGTTCATCATCATCGGATGACTTTTCGAGTACCACGATAAGGGATGGTGCACCGGAAAAATGGAGCGTTTTGCAATCGAACTCGAGAGGAGGATGTTTATTGAACTGGACATGGCCATGAAAATGGAGACCGGGACCGGTGTGCAATGTCGCTGCATTTATGGTCAACCGAGCGTACGCTATGAATTTTCCATTACCGTCCACTACAGAAGGGGTTTAGTACGGGGGGAAATGAATTTCACGTACTTGGTTGGGATGGCCATTCCTGTGGAATAATAGGATTTCATCAAATCGGCTAGAAAATGCTTCAAAATGACTTTAATCTAATAATACAGAAAAATATAATTATAGCACTGGAAACGCACTTGACTGCCGATAGCTTGGAACAATTTGTGTTAAGTGTTAATTACAAACACGTTACAAACCCATTTCAAAAGTACACGAACTCTCCCCAGATTCTCTTTAAGACCATATCGTTTGAAGTGTTCTACTGCAGGAGGTTCTGGACGTGGACTCTGGTATGCGTCTACAATACCAGATTCTGCGTTTGGTCTCTTCAGGTTTGAGGTTACGTAAAGAGCATCATTACAGCTGGAAAGCGGGAAATTGCTTTATAATATGCTGACCTTAGCTCCTTTTCCGCTCCCAGACGTGTCCGCTATGGACTACGAGTTTTCGCACAAATACCGAAACCCTTCTGTACGATCATTGCTCCCCGGTCTCGTGAGCGGAAAAGGGAACATAATAATAATACCGACGACGCTGCCGGTGATGATGCCGGCGATAATAGGAATAAAAGAAGAGACCTAGGTCCGACCTAGCACCAGGCACCCTTTGAACGGGTTGCAAGAAACATAGATATCCGCCAGCCCAGCCGTACGTGAGATGACATATTTATGATCGTTACGATGCTGGTTGCGAGACGAGAGGTTGTTGGGGTGGAGTTTATCGCAAGCAGCCCCAAAACTTCGCCTCCCGGAAGTTCAATATGACCTGCAGCCAGCAGGCGGGCACTATTACGGGGCAGGACGGTTCTCATCGTTTGCCGGGAAATGATTTACTCTCCTTTTTGGATCTGTAATATACCAGCGCACAGTGCCGCCGGTTGGGAAAATGGACTTTTCTCGGATGACCATCACCAGCGTCCTGCGAACCTTGGTGGTACAAAGTCAGCGAAGTAATTGTAGCTGCCAGGTTCACTTCTTTGCACTATTTCATCCGCATGCCTGTCCGGATCCGTGCCCTCCGGTCGGCCACGGAGATATTGTAGTGTGTAGCTTCGGAACGCATTCAGTATCGCCGACCGTGCGGTCATCGCTGCAGATAAACTCACAAATTGAATGCACACCGATGTTACATCGATGCAGCGCAAGCAATATTTATGGCGTTCTGTATGCACCACGGCCTTCCTGGTGAAGATTTGCTTTGTGCAAAGCTGATATTAAGGTGGATGTTTTATTCATGTAGAGGGTGCACGTATTCGAGTAGATTTCGGTGTGTTGTGACGCTGTTTGCACCGTAACCAAATCCATTGCAAATTGACCATTAACACTGTGCAAATTATATTTTAAATTAAGCGGTTTTCGTGACGAAACCGGAAATTCAGAAAACTATTTCACTTTAATGATGAGTTTGAAAGGTTTGTAAAACCTCCAGAACAGTACAAAATTCAAGATCTGTGTATGTAAGACTTTACGGTCTGGGCGATAGCGGTGGACATGACCGGGGTTCAAATCCCATCCGGACCGTTCCCCCGCAGTGACCTAGTATGTCGTTATATGTGAAAGGCATTTAATTTTATCACAATCCTTACTAAAGAGAGATGTGCATCAAACTTGTTAGTCTCTCATGCTCAACGTTACATTTCACACCTTGTAATTCCTTTCGACCGTCGCCGGGATCGTTTCCTCCTCCACGGCAAACGGGGTTGCAATATCCGGCATTGCCTCTAATTCAATATCCCTCCGAATCGAACGACAACCTTCTTCTCTCTGTACAGTGATTGACAGCTTTAATTTCCAGCTCGAAGTGGACCGGAATCCGTGATGATTCCCCCAACCCATGTGACAGTGAATTAAAATGATAATCGAAACAGACGCGTGTATTACCCAGCCTGTCACAACGAAGAATGCAAGTGTACCTTAAAGTATGGGGTGTAGATCTTGGTGTTGGAATTTACTACAATTTAACACGGCATCCGTCGCATACGAAAACCCCCAGTTGAACAACTTCTAAAATTTAGAGCTGACTAGCGATTGGGGTGTTTAGATCTATATGAAGTAAACCCGTCGACAAAACCAACCAAAAGAAAAAGAGATCCAAGAAAAAAAACAATCCTTAGTTTTCCCCATCTAATAGAAGCGACACGTTTTTTTTTCTTGCATACTTTTGATTGCAAGGGTTTAGATTGAATTTTAAATTTTCAAAGACACCAAACACATGGCTGCACAAGTTTAGCCTAGGGGGAGCACAGGAAAAAATACCATTTTCTAGAACCCCATTCAACCCGTAACGCAAACCATAAAGAAGCTACTCATATCAACCTAACAGCATCAGGTTTTGCGTTTCGCGCCGTGTTTCAACCGTGATAAAGACGGAAGCCAGATGAAGAAGCCAACGGTTTCAAACGAAATGAAAATATTATTAAATGCATATCAAAACAGGATGAAATGAAATTCTACCGGCGAATGGTACGTTATGTCAGGTGGCAAAAGAAGTTGTCTGAATGACTCTTTTATCACCTGTTTTTTTTCGTTGAATTGAACAAAAAAAAGCACATCCAATCGAAAATCAATTCACAACCACCTTGAAAAGGTGAGGAAATTTTCGTTTGCTTCTTTTCAAACTTTTCACCATCACCAGAATGTCTGTGTAATCTGTCTGGTAAATGCTTAAGAAAAAAACAAATCTGGCACAAGGAAAACGCACAAAAGGACAACGACATGCGGAAAGAAGTCATAAACTCAACGAGATAACGTTGTGGAGGGTTCGATAAAGTAATGGAAATGGATAGTGTAGTGGCAGCGCTGGAAAACAGCAGCTGCTGCTCGTTTGTCACGCAGGTGCTCATTGTGAAGGAAGTTTTCCGGGTTGCCCCAAACTTCGAGGCAATCCGGGTCGCGCTTCATTTCGGGTTCTCCCCGATACAACTACCCTCCGTTTCGCTGAAGATGACGTTTAATCCCCACATCGAAAAAGGCACGGAACGGCCTGTACGTGCAATATCCAGCGTTGATTCATGGGAATTCACCCCCATCGGAAGTATTCCTAAAGTCCAACATCTTATGATGGTTTGCTTCTGTTTTGTAGGCGTCTTCCAAGTGGTAAATTTATGCGCACATTTCGTACACAAACTACCCTCGAGGGCTGAACCGCAAAAATACACCGAGACGATACAATCCGAACGCTGTTTGGCCAATCATTTGGGGTGGCAGCGTGAAGTCACCCGACATCGAGAGTGTTGAATGTAATTGCCAAACTGTTGGGTGAGACGATGGACGCTACGGACTCACACATGTTTCCCCGGTCATGGATAACGGCCTTTCCCAATTCTTGACTGTCAATAATGTGTGCAAGAAGACATAATCGGCAAAAACCCGACCCTCGCATCAGAAATCGCAAATCTTCCAACGAAGGCACAGTCGAAACTCATAACAGTTTTTGTCACGATGGTGTTGGCAATTGTTAAGGAGGGGAACGAATTGTCTGTTGGATTTAATTAGACCCGGACCAAGAAGGATGTATATTCCTGCACAAACCTGGCGGAATTCAGGCGAAACTTCTTAATTACTTTCTGTAAATGGAGTCGCATGGCGTTGTGGAATTAATTCAAATTGAATTCTAATGGTGTATTGAGAATGCAGATATTGAAGGCATAATTATTCAAAAATAAAATGATTTCAAATTCTACCAACTATTAACATAAAAATGTCCGAAAGTAAATTACTCCCTTTCAGACCTAATGGAAACAAGTTTGAAGATTTATCTCCCATAACATCCTTATCCTAAAATCTTAAAGCTGCTTGTCATTAAAACTTGTAACAAGAATAATATATTTAATTTACATAACTTTCTCATGACAAAATAACAAGAAATCTGAACTAGCAGCAACATTCCAGTTTGAAGGAATCATCTTTACAAACTACAGCATCTGCTTCCTACCATATTATACCTCAATTTCGATCATCTTACTCTGGTTTGTTCTGGTGCCGGAACATTCAACTGATTACCATTAATACCCTCTATTAGTGTAATCGTTTCACTGGCGCCGTGGAATCGTATCACTTATCCTAGAAACTGTGCTTAAACTTCGCAATAGACAATCCACCACCGGATCCGAAGGTCGAATCAATTAAATAAATAACGCTCAATCAAACGGAAATACGAAACCTTCGCTGATTCCCGTTCTCCTAATTCCACCTCCTTTGAACCGTTCGCTATGACTTCAGGACATCCAGGACATTTAAGAGCACGTTCGATAGTGTTTTCTGCTTCCTCGTCGACTGCCTTCATCAGTACTAGCAGCAGCAGGTGGATCATTAGTTTTTCTCCAGACGAGAAGACGTGCTACGGGAATTCCTCGCGCACCCGACCCTATATCCCCCGCTGATGCGATTCGGCACCGTTCGGTTCGATCTCTCGAGTTTATCCTTGAGCGTTGTGTTGTGCGCTACTGTGGTTTTACCCCACAGCGAGGGTCGCCGTTTCCTGTGAGATTTGTGAAGTCATCTTTCTTCTATGGCGAAAGGCGATAAACCAACCAAAACACCATCATCCATGCTGTGTCGGGGGTACGAGAAGCACTTGCACACAACACAGTGGTCAATCCTTTGCCTGCACCCGTGCCGCGGCACCGTTCAAGTATGGTCTGAACCATGTGCTCCACGGGAAAACTCGGGCAAACGATGATTTATACACATGCAGCGCTCTCCTGAGGCGTAAACCCGTGGTTAAGCACATTCGTCTGGTCGAGCACTTCGCGGCAACCTAATACGGCTAAGTGGCTCGATAAACTTTACAGCACGGACACTACACACACACACACACACACACACACACAATTCACTTCTCAGCTGCAACACATCTTGAAGGAAGCTTCTTTAGGATCTTTGCGTTTTGCTAGCTGCAGATAGGATTTACTCCTCAGGGAGAGCGATTTGATTTAGTCCACCGGTAAGGTTGATTTATTCATCTTAGTGCGGTGAACAGTACCCGTCATTATCCTCTTGACGGGGAAAGTTCACTCATCAAAAGCCGCCAAGCTCACCTTTCGCTAGATGTAGTCTTTTAAACGGTAGCCCAACATTCGAAACATTCTTTCTTCACGAACGCTGTGTGTGAGTCCGGCAAATCCTTTCGATTCCGTTCCTCAAGCCATAATGAAGACTTTTCCGTATGATAGATTTGTGGCAAGTAGCAATAATACAAGATGCCTGTAAAAATGGTCAACGCCATCGCTCCACCTCAGATTGGGCCTACCACGCCTTCTCTGTCCATGTGGACGGTCTGAAAGGACTTTACGGGTCGTCCGGTGTCATTCTCATGACGTGACCAGCCCACCCGAGCCTGGCGAGTCTAATTCGTTGTACGACAGTGAGTTTGTCGAACAACTCCAAAAGTCCAAATCTCAGAGGCGTATGTGAGTAGTGGGACTACATAAGTTTTATCGTTAGTTTATAAGGAGATTTATTGATCTTCCATTTCAAGATGGGCAAAATCTTCGTTTTTCATTTAAAAAAAGTGTTTGCCTTTCATCAGTTTTCGGTCATTTCTTCGTCAATAACATTACTGTCTAAATATGTTATATCTAAGAATAAACGTCGTCACGATCAAGGTTATTGGGTCATATAATTGAATACATACTGCCGTGCCTGCAGAAATGGGTCAAAGCTGCCGGAACGATGATACGTGGCACCGGTAGAATTCCAGAGCAAAACGAAACCACATTAAAACGCACAAAAGCTTAAGATCAAAGTCCACTCGACGGTCACCAATGGGATTTTGTGGAGCAACAAAAACCTATGCGGGACGGAACACTGAAACAGGAGATGAAAATCTTCAAATCAAGTCACGTTCCTTAAACAGCTTTTGGGAACCTTTTTCGCTTCTTCAACATCGGTTTTGGAAAATATCTTGTTTCCTCCACCATGCCATGGAACTCTACCGCGGATGAAGACATCTCGTCTCAAATGGTTTCGTTCTCATGAGCGGACCTTCAAAACAGGAACACCGTTCCGGAACGTTTGTTTATGGTTTGTGTCTTTCGTTCGTTTTCTTTGTAGGTAAATAAATTATCGACCAATCGAGAGGTAGGATTTTCCATGGGCGAACCGTTTCAATTATAGTAATTGCGATTGGTCCGGTTTTCTGGGAACGCATAAATGTTTATCTGATGATTGATGTTGACAAAATTTCACCACCTTGATGCTTTCCGGGTGGACGTAACTCTTTATCGATCATTCGGAATCTATACAGATAGGGATATTGAACCTCGTAAAACCTAAAATGGAAATAAATCGCTTAAAGTGTGGCCAAATAGCCATAGAATAAAAATGATGAATCAAATGATGCCAACACTTACGTTACCCTCAATTGTGTATTTTTCACACAATCGCTATCATCGGGCGCGGATTTTCGTTCTATAATCCTGGCCATATTTTTCATGCATTACCCCTATTTATGTCCGTTCAAAGCATATAAACATGCTCGAAAACGATCCGAACGTGTGCTCCACTGCCGGAGCTGTAGCTGTAGGAAAGTGATAATTATTCGCTGCAGAATTCGGTTGGACCAACCATCCGCAGCATCATAACAGCTGCACATATTTTCTTTTTGATCATTCCCACCGTACCCAATGGTGTTATTAGGTATGGTTTCACGAAATACTAAATGTGTGCCGGATCGCAGCTCGAGCTTCAGGCAGGATCCCGAAACTGCTGGAGTTATTGCAATAATTGGATAGAATTATTTTCCATACAGCTTACCGATGCTGTCGGCGACCAATCGAAGCTGTTATGATAAATCGATATTGCGATTGGGGTCGTTCCTAGTGTGTGCGGTAGTGTTCCAGTTTTGCCACTTAGGACACAGTGCAGCATCTGCAATGGATCATAATTAGCCGGCCCGTAATTGCAAGTGGAGAGCGATTTAATCTGAGGCTAGCTGAATTGTAGGGAGTTGTCACCATGTCGCTTCCCGAAATCGTGTGAAGTGTGCTCTAGCGTAGGATCAAACTGTTTAATAATTTCACATCAAACGAAACGCATTTCCCGTGCAAGGATAAACAAGGAGGGAACAGAAGGAAACGTACAGTAAGGTTTGAATGGATTTCATTTAGTGCGTGAGAATAAAATCGACTAAGCGCAATCAATCAAACTCACCCAAATTCGGCTGTATTAATAATTTACGTTACAGCGCATTGTAGTCTTTATTGGATTTCGCTCTGGAACATGTGTTATCTGTTTATCAAATTATATCGTTACCTGAGTGTATTGTCGTCGTGCGAAATAAATATCAATTTCATCGTTCTCCTTCTTACGCATAACTCATGCAAAGGATTACAAGTAAGTTTGTGAAGGTGATGGGGAAACGACCATTCATTTTTTATTCTGTTCCACCACGACAATCCTTGTGTGCCTGTAAAGTGTCTGCAAAATGTATGACACAGAAAGAAAACGAACAAAAAAGGTTCTTGAAACTAACGGCACACAAACATCGTAATGATTTATTTTTTTGCACCGTACTCACCAATTCCCATAGCCATTCGCTGGCAAGGAAATGACCCACCAGTGTGATGGAGACACCGGCCGAAAAAAGGGTCTCCTGTCCAAAAGTTTACCTATTTGTTCCACGGCGAATAACTGCCATATTGGGGTCCATTCATTTTTACACCCCGTCCGTCTTCATCCTCTACGAAGTTCCCCACGGTTTGGCTCACGGTTGTACGACAGGTATCTCTCCAAACTGCAGCTTAAGTTTACGCGGAAAACTTCTTCCACACTTAGCTTCTATGTTGGACTCGGGACCCGGAACATATCTGGAGGATATACGTTACACGAAAAGAGATGGCATACGTTTACGTACATTTTCCACCCAAAAGATCTCAAGTGTCCCATGAAGTGTTGAGGAAACCGGACGCTCTCTTTCTACTGAATAAACCAGACAGTAGATCTTTGTTTTCGGTCCTTCAGCTTGGCATTACGCCATAAAGTTGTCCGATAATGACAAGTTTGATAAGTTTATTTTCGTTTATGAATCACTTTTTACACACCCGTTTTGCAAGTGGAATATTTTTTTCACAGATAAATAATAGCTGGGCATAGACATCCATCCACAATCCTCATTCGATTGGGGCGTTGAACGTTCAATATTCTTTTTTTTTTTGTTAGTTTGTTCTTCATCAGAAATGCTTTTTTCTGCAATTCCTAATTATGCGTTGAGGTTTATCAGCATAAAATAAATTCTTTATTGCATTTCATATTCGAACACTCATGATTGTAATATAAGTAGAAATTGTACGTTCTACCTTTACTATTAAACGTTCAACCATTTGCGATTGAAACAGTTTTTTGTGCGTCTAGGTGTATATCGAATCGTTAATCATGCCTGTTACAGATCAACCAAGCCATCTAAGCTTCGCCCAAGAACACATCGATCAAACCTGTCCCTGGTAGGTTTATTTAACCTTTTCTGTTTGCTCACTACCACATGGCGTAGCTCAAATGCAGGTCGCTCATTTTATTTCACATTCCACTTGATTTGATTGCATGCCTTTTGCCCAAAATACAGATGCAGGTCCATTCTAATCCGGCTAGTGCGAGGCCGTAAAATGACCTCTCACCGTAACACCATCAGCCTCCTCATATAAAGAGAATGAACATGAGAGCTCGCCTTTCGTGTGAGCCGAAGCGAAATGGTAGAGAAAAAAATCAAAGAATCCCTCACACAGAAATAAATTAACTATGCAAGTACATACAACTAAGCCTCTTTCCCCTTTTGCCTGCATTACCCCCCTACCCACCACTGCTAATACTTTCTTCGTGGTTGGATTGATTAAATGGGTGGATATTGGGTAATAAATTTAGCTGTTTTCCTTTGCCGATGTTCCTTCCTGGCCCGAAGTGTGGGCCTTTTTGGTGCTGGATGTATCGTGTGCCACTACACACATGAGATATGTATTGCTCAGGAAGCTGGTTCACGCCATCCAACCCAATTGCACACACATGACGTGTGGCATGACTCACGCAACGCTGGAACGTACCATCGAACCAGACAATCCAGAATTTCACTCCCTCTTTTCCTACACTTGCTTTGTGCTGCAAACTCTATGCACTGCTGAACAACAATAATACGATACAGCCAAGCAGAGGATGATGTTGTGGACAATGGTCATATGTAGTAATATAAGTAACGCCTAGGTTATTAGTGATTTAATGAGAAAGCTTTATACAAAACGTTTACAGAGATAACGGAAGATTGCGTAGGGTGGGATATGATGATATAAAAATAGGTTCTTCGTTAATTAATTTTCGCTGTTACACTCATTGTACTATTAATGGAAACAATATTTTTTAGAAATAAAAATAAGAGTGGCATAAAGATGATTTGAATACTTATTATTAATAAAAGATTGCATTGCTTTATTTTTGCCAGAAAACTGAACCTAATCAATATTCACACCTTCTATTTTTCGCTTAAACTGATACATTTCTACTTTTATTTACAACTGGGTTCGACCACACTAGCAATAGCGCTTGATATTTACACGTTTGCTTTTTTTATACTAAAATCTTTCAAATCCTCTTGCCACTCAAGCAGCAGAGACTTTTCATTCGCTAAATGCAACACGGCGTAGAAAAGGAGAGATTTGGACATGTTTTCGGCCATTGTTTTGCTAAGTAGGTGGGGAATTGTACGGCACAGCGTGGTGAACGTAATGTTACCATCATCGGACTGTGTCCGTGGCGGCGGTGGTAACATGAGACTGGTGTCCTGTTGGGAGGTGCTTTGTGTAGGCGGAGGACCCATTTCGGCATTTATGCGTGAGCTGATCACCCGCCAGCAGTTGTACTTCAGCTGTTTCATGTCGATCACCTTTGCCGTCTTGGCGTAAGCTATATTGACCTTTTGTACCTTTAATTGAATATCGACAACAATTCGTAAATTTTTGCTCTCAATCACAACGGATTCATTTAAAACATTTAGGATTTAAATTACCTTGTCCGGTGCGCCGTGAAAATCGGAAGAGATTGCATCAATCACCGCGCTAGCGTTGATTGTGTTGTCTTTTTCGCCATGTTCCAACGGTCGGTTATCGCCCTCCATAGGATGCATCATCTCGCCATCGTTGGCATCCATTAGCATGTCATTGTCACCTCCATCATTCTGCAAAAGAGCAACACATTAGTTAAAAGTGTTGAAGATCTGTAATAAGACAAGCATTTTTCTACTTACAATATCGTTGCTACAAGATATCTGATCGTCCCTTGCATCAGAGTTGTAGTCTTCCGAAGGGGCACGGTTCGATACGCCAGCTCTACACATATCCGGGATATATTTCCCTCGGGCATATTTGTAAATATCGAAACAATTCGGATCGAGATTATAGTCGGTGGGAAGTTTAAGTTTTTTCGATTCCCATTTTTTATAATTCGCACTCTTCAGATTTGTGAGTTCCTTATTTGGCCGGTTAGGGTTGTACACTTGAAACAGGGTTTCGTTCACACTCAGCACATCGTCTAGTGTGTCCAGTACGAACCGTTTCTTGGATTTGCTTACCCGTTCCTTCGACTCAGTTGATGCTTCATCGCATGCAACCATCGTCGTGCGGGGCTGCGTCGTTCGCTTAAACTTCCAGTGCGATGGACCGGCCCAAAACTGAGATATTCCTTCTAGCGGACGGTACGAGTAGTCTAGCTGGGGAGACAAAGATTCTAGCGGCCTCATATCCTCGATAACAACCGTTTTGCGTTGCAAACTTTTGCACTGTCCCAGAGCCATTTGGTCATCTTCCGCAAAGTCATCGTTGCCGTCAATGTCTTTTGCCTCGTAATCGAGTATGAAGGCATCTCCGGACGGTACCGGTTCCAGTTCAGCATGAATATCGAAGTGAACATCCAGTGCGGATCGATGCAGCTGCGCTACACTATTGTCTCGTGCCTCTACATCGTCCAAATGCGCATCCAGAGCGGCTCGATCTTCCTCATCTTCGTCATCTTCCGCAGGTGTATCCGTAATTAAATAACCGGAGCGTAACGATCGTAACAAATTGCTCGGTCCCAGTGGGAAGAACCGGAGTGTGCTACATTCCAAACCGTCGTACGTTTCCGACACGCCATCCAGTTCAAGCTCGGGAGATGGCTGTGCATCCCAAAACGGATAATTCATGCAAAGCCTTAGTTTCGCGTTCGTCGTCGGTACGATATTTTGCATCAATCTGCTGGAACTGTTCACATCACCGACTACCGAGTTCAACTTTGCAAAAAACGGATCCATAAACGGGTTCGTGTCCAGCGGGCCATTGATCGCTTCTTTCGATTTCGTTATCGTACTGACCACGTTACGAGTGCGCTTCTTTCTCACTTTCGGCTGCGCATTGATAGTCTGATTGTTTTCCTTGTCCCCGTCCGCTGCCTCCACCATCGATTGCTCACTTCCCTGTCCGTCAACACCTTCCGCGTTTTGGTCTTCAGGATTGTTGTTCATGGCCATTGCTGTTTGACGTGTAAGTTCGGAAAACATGCGCATTACGTCATTGTGCACGGAATCGACACGCAGTCCGTAAACTTTCGTAGAAGCTTCCAGCGTGGAACCCGCTACCTGGAAGTTCTGGAGCGATTTCGAATGGCGGGCCATCAGCGAAGCGAAACTGTCTATGATGGTGAGCGACCAGGCATTCTCCTTGCTCATTTTCTGTCAACAAAAATCCATGTTAGTAAAGCAACACCTACAGGAAAGGGTCAAGCGTTGTCTCACATTGTCGGAGTACAGTTTCAAACACATGTTGATATTTTCATTTTCCTGCACGGAGCTTGTTGTTTCATTAAGCGTCACTTCAAAACGCCGACTCCTGCGTTCGGCTTCATCGTCGTTTGGTATCTGTGAAGAATAGAATGCAATGTATATTTTACATGATCGACGGATGCAAAATGGGAATGCCGCACGGTAACCATTCCGATATTAAATGCGGCTCTTGCATACCTCTCGTACTGATTGTGGCGTCTTGAAATAACGCGGTGTGTTTGATTTCCGTAACGGTGTACTGGTTATCTGCTCCATTGGGCCAATAGTTTACGACAATAACAAAACAAATAAACTAAACTGATTATGAATGATTATATCGCAGTGCAGTCAACACCTTTGTTCGCACTTGCTCGACGCAAAACAACGCGTCGCTTGCTTACGTTTGACAATAATGGCGGTTAGGAGAAATTGAAAGCCCACAACTGTCACCGCGCAACGCAAAAGGTTTGCAGATGCTAGCGCCACCTCGCGGAAAATAAGAGAAGGTTTCATTTTTGAGATACAGCCGGTTTTCGATTCACGCGGTACTCGACATACGCGGATTCGGAGATACGTGGATTCTAAAATTTGGCAGTTCTTGCTTTTTTGTATGAACTTCCGCGTATGTCGGAAACCGACTGTAATTTTTATTACTAATTATTTCAATTCACCTTGACAGCGGTAATATCATTTTTATTGTTCATCTATATACCTTGTCAACTGTCATCGTGACAACAATACACAGAACTCGCACATATTTGTGCGCCAACGGATTTGCATTTTCTTCGAATTGTGCCTGGTGATGTAGCGGGTTTCGACCGATAATTGTGTTAATAAAACGAAGGAATGGCGGAAAACTCGAAACATTCGGATAGAAAACGGAAGCTAGACGATTCTGAATGTGGGCCGAATAAACGCATGGCGCTGCTAGAGAGAAGCAAAGAGGCAAATGTTTCGTGCCCGTCTAGGGTGCCGGTTGCCGTCAGCTGTTCTGCCGTAGCGTCTTCATCCAAGTCAGCTCAAGTATTGCAAAAGGATGAAATTACACTGAAAAACGAATACGCCCGGGAACTGTTCTTCAAACATACAAACATCAGGGAAGTCGTCGAAAAGCATAATTCTGAATCCAGCTCAACAAAAAAAGAGATGCTTGCCGAACGCTACTATTCGATATATGTTCTAAAACCTAAATATCGAATCCGCGCAGTTCTAGAAGAGATACGATTCGATACACGCCATTCGGAAGGCTTGTTTCGTATGGCCCTTACAATACCACTCACCAGCGCCCAGGAACACGAAACATACAAGCAAAATCTCGCTAAACGCGGTATTAAAAAAATGCTGTTTGTCGACATGACAAAACAAAACCGCCTTCTCGAGTACCAGGGCCAGTTGATCAGTTGCCTAAAGGATCGGTTTACCAATTGGTCCAACAAATTGAATAAGACTTCAAAATACTTAGCAGCGTTCCAAAAGCAACGTGAGATAATAGATCGTAGATTTCTGCACCTGCTTAAGCACAAATCATCCATCGCAGACAGTAAAATGTTGCTGCAGCCAAATGTGGTGCAGCATCTTCTTCTAGAGGTGCACCTGCCGCGTGAAAAGCGCCAACATCCGCTTTGGGCCCAATTGCGGTTCGAAGATGACATGGATGGTTTTAATCGAAAATATGGACTTGAAGTTTATTCCAAATCCCAAATTAACGTAGAGATCGAAAATATAATTCATCATAGCCCGGTGCCACGTTCCGTTGACGACCCATCTCTTCTGCCTAGTGGTTCGGCTGAACGTACAGCACATATGCAAATAGTACCACACCAGAATGTTGTCCATCAGTCCAAGCCACAGAAACAGCAGAAATACTCCGTTATGCAGGCCGCTATTCAAACACAAACAGAGTGTGTGTTGAAAATCGAAGCCACATCGCAAACAGACCCCGTTCCTATGGGGCCACCAACCGAATCTTCCCCATTAGTTATTATCGATGTGCAATCCCCGGCAGAAGAAGCGAGAAACGGTATTGCACAGGGAAATGAAGACGATATAGAATTGGTCAACTTTTCATCGGCGAATTCATTAGAAAGTAGGTAAGCCCGCACAAAACACCATTATGCTTTAAAAAACAAAAGTATAATAAGCTAATTGCTTGTTCTTTGTTGCAGAATAAATTATGTTACGAAAGCGGAACCGTCTTCCACCAGTCTTCCACGGATCGGACTATACATTAAGAACGAAACAACCAGGAATCGTAATCGGCAAATATTATTCGCCACTACCATACCACGTATTGGGCCTACAAACCTATACATGGTATATCTGAACTATATCGATATACAATCGATTCGTTATACGAAAATTCCCACCATCTGGCCCCAGTGCAACGTATTTCAACAGAATGAACTAACGGTTAACCTTAATCCGGAGGGCTGTCCGGGTCTCTTTTCCGTTCCACTGCGAGATAATCAAGCCTGTGAAATGTTGGGTCTGCCGGTAGGTGGCAAAGGAAGGGAGGCGTTCCTTGCGGTCTTAAGACACGTGGGTAAGGTACGATACGGGTCTAAAGAACCAGCAAAACAGTACTACATAATGTCCGTGACGGAGAAAGTGTTGCATCTGTTGTTCGCTACTGTTCCACCATGTCCCCGGAACGGAGGTTTGGTGCTGTTTCCCAAAATAAAATCATGTCTACCAGCGGACGGTGATGATGGGTACCTGGAGCGCTTCAACTATTATGTCCATACGAAACGGGCGGCAGAAGAAACCGCCAACAAGGGAGAATCGTTGGTATGTTTATTGCAGCTAGGAATTGCAGGTCAAATGAGACGTTGGAGACAAAAGCTGATGCAAGCGAACAGATCGAACGTCTGATATTATGTTATTTTTATTGATGTTGAAAAAAATAAAGATTTAAAATCATTTAAATATGTTTCCACAGCTTACAGTTATTTTTATTTATAACATTTGTGAAAAGAATTTTCTCGTATACAGTCAGTTTCAGAGTTACGCGGTACTCGAAATACACTATTCTAAGTGAGTTCTGAGTTACAGTAGGTATAGTTGTTTAACCATATTTATACAACAATTTCCTCCATCCTTAACCATTGTGTGGCTAAACAAAAGCAGGTAAAACTTTTTAACATAACTCATGGTGCTCCGTAAACCCGGTAACAATTGCACAGATGAACAGACCGTACATCGCTCGAGCTACTAATTACAATGTCGTAATGTTGTCGCAAACATCCGGCACACGTGGTGCATAAAATTTAACATATTTTACGTACCCATCGGTATGACAAAGCTTTGTACACATAGAAATTCGACAAGAAAAGATAGTTTTCGTCTGAATTTCCACCATTTCCAGTTGAGACAGTTAGCGGTACGCCTTTTCCTACCAAATGGCACCGGTGTTATTCACCGAGGCAGATTCTGTCTAGAAAGCGCACTGTGCGAAAAAAGTTGATTGTAAAAGGAAAAAGTTTGTCGCATTAAAAATTCATTATTTTTTTACATCACCTGTAGAAAGCTTCGGCTGCAGCGATGGATGTCGGTCTCGACAGGAGCGTAGTACCAACAGGTTGTACTGCACGAGTTGCACCACCGCACATTAGCCGAGTGTGAGAGAATGTGTCTAAAACTTTCTTGTTGCATAAGGGAAGAAAATGCTACCTTAGAGGACGAGGAACTTTTTCTATGCTGCAGCTACGTAAAAGGTGTATTCGAGTGTTTTTGTTTTTGTGTGTTTGCTCCATTTCGAATGCAACCTGTTCCTGGACGATAAGTTCTTTGAGGCGGAAAGGAAAAGGTAAGATTCGTTTTATACTGTAACGCTTGTGTTCTCGGTAATACGATTTTCGCTTCAGATTACTGTTGAACAATTTAAATTTGCACCAAGAAAGGAAACATTTCGGAATGCTTACACACATTGTCTTTGCAAGTTGGTGAGTAGAGCGATTGAAATTTCTTTTTCAATTGTATGAATAATGAAAACTAAAACGTTCATAGGAACGAACCCTGGTTCGTGATCAAGATAGTTCACACTGCGGTAGTGCCACGAACAATTGTGCATCGCATGTCATGCTTTATACCGAAGTCAGGCCCCACTCCACAATGGTAAGTGGTTGCAAAGAAGAGATCCAAGGCATTCACACAAAAAAAGGCAAGTCCTTCAGAGCGAAATGAAAAAAAACGTCCTGGACATCTAAAATTGGAGCCCAAAAGCAAGTCCAATGTCACAGTCCAGGTTCAGCGCCGTACTCAGGAAAGCCTGTCAACTTGACAATGGACGAGAGTGGCCATTCTACTGCCCAGAGTCGTTTCACAGCCGTGTCCCGGGCAATAGCACAGAAACACGCAAACACTAAGGCGTCACTGGCTGTATGGGATGGGGTGCGTAAATTCAATTGTGTTAAGAAGATTAAAACTTCCCATTCAGTCGAACGGAATAATCGGATGCTTTTCTTTACGACTCAATATTCGCTACCCACCCGCGTAGGAAGGAAAACCGTCCGCAAACTATCTCTGGGCATCGGTCTGGTTCTCGGTGGTATTGCGTGTAAGGACCCGTCCGGAACCGTCTCTTCCGAGTGAAGTGACACACACACACAGCCACACAATGAGAATGATAGCAATGCGCCGGTATGATTTAGTGTCCGCTTCTCCGATGAAATCCCGCCTGTGTTGCACTTCTGGCCGACATTTACCACCTTGCCACCTTGTGCTTAATTCAATTAAGATATCAAAATATAACAGCGCGAACCGGGTGGGGTCCGCAGCATAGCATTGCAAAATTTTGATGAAAATCTCGCAAACACACGCAGTCGCGAATGGGGACGCGGGAAAAATCCTGCCGTGGGAAAGAGGCTGCTTGCAGTTTTTGATTTGTGAGTATGCGTGCGGGGCGCGGTTGCGTTTTGGACGGCGCAAGTCGTTTGGGTGAATTTATGGCAGATTAGTGCTTCGGGTGTTGGATGAGCACGTTGTAGATCTTGCCGATGCGATGCTTGAGATGATGGAGCTGTGATTATGAAGCGCAGAACGACGTGTGCGAAATGGTAAACCATAAAAGAAAATCCCCTTTTTTAACTGCGATCTCATTCCATCTCTGTTAACGATCATCTGCGCATTCTGGATGCACTAACTACTATCAGCTTGAAATGGGAAACAACCACTGCCTAAAGTGCACGTGAAAAGTGTTTTTAATGATCTGAATATTTTTCTGTACATGTATCAAAACCGGACCCTGCCCCAGTAGATACTGCCGATAATCCTTGAACCTAATGCAATCAGCTTTAAAGCTATAAGCCATAAAGTATCCTCATGGGATTTTCCACACCTGGTACAATGTAACGATTGCAATGTACATTATTCCTATTGCTGGATTCCCTTTTATACTTTCACTTCTCGTGCGTTCCGACAAAAAAAAAAACAACAAACCTTTAAAGAGCATTATGTTGATATTTATCCATTTTTCGCAAGTAGTCAACTAAAACGACAACATCATTTTTCAGAGCAAGATCGAACGCCCGAAGGGGTCGTGTTTGTGTGTATTACTTTTAATCCATTTCCAACCCTAACTTTACGATAACTTAATCCCAAACCAATCCTCCTCAGCACACGGGGCAGCCGTTCCTAGGTACAATATTAAAGCAGCAAACGTTTCACCATTATCGTCACCGGATTTTGCGCTCGGATTCTTCCCTGCTCCGGATACTCCGGGGTAAATTGTTGAAAGGATGGCTTTGAGGCAACCCTTTTTCAGTGGTGTACCTTGAACAAAGTTCGACCCCCCGGATCGAAGGAGCAACATGATTCGATTAATTTTCACTCCTACCGCACAAACTTGCCTAACGTTGGATGAACCGAGGCGGGCGGTGGGGTGGATACAGTGTACGCATTTCCGTAGGGAGAGACCGATTCAATGATATTTACCGTAACATTCTCTACCAGGAACGCGCCAATGTTCACCGGGACCGGAAGTTTTCGCGTAAATTTTGTACACGGTGACCGCCCCGTTGTTTGGTAGCCGGCAAAAAGGAGTCACCAAGCACGTGCCAAATAAACGGCACTAGCTGAAGGTCACATTCCGGGATAGGATGGGTCGATTTGTTGTGTTTTTGTGTGCATATAAATTTGGAATTATTTCCACTCGAACGTTTGTGTGCTCGGGGATGGTCACATTTGTATGCCATAATCCGTATACGACATTCGCACGGAAGTACACGATGACAGTAGCGCATTGGAGTAAGTTTGTAAATAATACACAAACCTCTGGAACTGGTTTAAAAAACCCCCACAACGACCACCCGAGATAGGAAAGCAGGATAAAAGAAAAATTAAAATTTTCCACCAAACTTCATCGGGCACCACAATAGAAGATGGAAGGAGCTGGGTTTGCAAAACTGGATGGTTTTAATAGTAGGCATTAATTTTTCCCTATTTACCATCGAACGAAAGAGCACGTATGGTATTGGTTACGATCAATTGGTCGGAAGGGAAGTAGGGAAACCCCCCGTGGGAGGACTGGCAAATTGAGTAGCTCGAACGCGGACTAAAGACACGCGCACAACCCAACCGTTCATTCCATTCCGTGGATATTATCATGATAATCATGTTTTGGAATTTCTAAATTAAAACTTTGCTCCCATTTGCCGCCCTTCCGGCTGTTGTAAACAGTTTGTTTCACAATACGTTGAGCAACAATATCAACCAGCCCGCTGAAACGGCGAAGGTAGAAAAAAGGTGGACACAGTCTCTCAAACATATTGAACCATGACATTTTGTCCTGCGTTAATTGGATTGTTGCGGAGAGTACAGAGGGAAACAGACACATTGTGACAATTTATATGCGCCTGTTTGCTTCTTCCACCTCTTGTGGGGGGAGGATGCAAACGATGTGAGGCAGAATGTTGTCGTAAAAATAATGCCTAATTTGCATTAGCCTAACGAGAGGCAAAAACGACACATACTCGGCATGTGTCCAATGCGAGAGGGCAATTACTTTTAATTAGTATAAGCTTGAAAACCGTTGTAATGGGCAAACAAAATGTGAGATGAATTTGTGTTAGTTTTAATACATTTTTTGTAATGAATATCATTTAAACTGCAACAACGTTTGAGGGGGTGTATTCAAATGTCAGTTACTAGGGTTTGTCTTCAATGCAAGAGGCTTAAAGTATATTCATTTTCATATTATAACGCACATTTTTATATCTACTACCTTAACAGTGATTTCACGCCTCGCACAAGATAACGCCGTTTCATCTGGCGAAAATGCGTTTTGTTCATCCCGAACATCAATTTTCGGCTGAATCATAACGCAATCCAGCGACGGACTCGAACACTCATTTACGGCTGTTTACATTTCATTAGGGATATTACGGCCGTCCCAAATCACCGACCAAGCCAATGTGCTGCTGCTTGTCGGATGTGTCCTTGTTCTTCGCGTTTAATTTGCGCTTCAACTATTTTCAACAGCCGCCCCGTTCGTTTCGTTTGTGTCGGGCCGGAACGCGATGGAGATCGGTGCAGATAACGAAGCAAGGCAAATGCATCAAAGGGTCGTGGAAAAGGCATAAAAAATACCTTCAAAGTCAAGGACTCGCCATTGAAGGCATCCGGTTGGCGCATTTGTTTTTGCGTGCTCGTTGGACAGGAAAATCGTGTTAATGAAGCTTGTTCGGGTTCGGTTTTCCACCATTTTGTGAGATTCAAACACAGTAGTGTTAGCGCTGAAATGACAATTTTTACTACAACGCGATAGTGTGGTGTTTGGCCCTCTAGGGGTTCATCAGAAAGTTTAAAAATAAAACCAGCAGAGAAAAATTCCAGGCTGCACTCAGCTCAATGCATTGACGTTTCAAGTGCAGCTAAAGCTCAATGGTAGAGCTTTAGGTGTCGTTAATGTGTCATACTTTGAAGATGGCACCTATTAGCCTATCGAGCCCTTGGATCTATCGTCGTTAGAAAAAGGCCCAAAACGGCTCCATGATCATCAACCTTGAAATTAATAAAAAGCTTTAATTATTCCACTCCATAAAGTCTCGTTTATCGTCAGTGGTAGGTTTGGTCAACTTTGGGGTGGTGAACCTTTTGAATACCCCTCCGGAGGACAACCAACTTCAGTGGCTAGGCAACAACACGCAAAGTGTCACGGAACTGGCGAGGAAAATTAAATTGCACTCATCGTTCGGTGTGATGCACTTGGCGTACTTTGGTGAGAAAAAAACTGGCTGTCGCTCTAGTCACGGGCACCAGCGTGGCCGTTTTACATGTCGAGTATAATGGAGTTTGCAAACTTGCGCTCGACGGCATCCGTGTGATGCGCCTAATGGCATCTCTTGGGGTGGGGGTTTGGAAAACAGGAACTAAAAAAAAATACATAAAAGCCATCTAATATGGTTCGTTTAACGGTGAAGTATTTGGCGATGGTAAAATAGTGCGCGACAGGCCAGATGGACGAGGTGAAATTGGATGAATGGTGTGGTTACCAAGTCATAAAGCTGCCCAGCTGGTGTCTTGATGGTTGATGGTGTCCGCCCAGGGGAACACTTTATCAAGAACCTTTTTTTTTGGTTTGCATTACATTACGAAGCACCAGGACACATCGAAGGACGTGAAGTAGATTTTTTAGTATTCTTTTTCCAGCGATAACTACATTTTCCAATGCCTTTTGGGGGAAGATCATGATTATAGTTAATTGCACTAAAGTGGCCAGAGAAAGGTCTACAATGAAGCCATCCTACATTACGTGAACAGCTCCTCCTACAAACCATACACTCTTATACGAAAAAAAGTTGTTCTCTGCCATTGATTACATTCTGAATTCTCTTTCAAACTTCTTAAATACCAAAAATCATGAAAAACTGCACACAAATTATCATATTGATTATTGAACTACACAGGAAAGCGTTTGAAATAAAAAATGTGTTCCCCCATCAGACGGGTTCGATAATGTGTCCGGTTCGATGCGGCCTAACCACCGGAATGCAGCAATTCAGATATGCTGGGTGCAAAATAAAAGCTTATCAAAATCAATAAATTAATTCGACGGTCTGATACACACAATTACAGTGTGCGTGGTTTCTTTTCTCTGTAGCGGGCACTTTTCTTATCTATGCTTCTTGTTACTGTTGCTGTTGGAGCGATAAATGAAAATAAAAGCTGTGAAGCCAAACAAAAAGAAAAAAAAAACCAAGCGGAAAGAGAAATTGCGAATCGCGAATTGGAAATCATTAATTTTCCTCTTCCGTTGTTGAAAACGACGGTTTCTCGCTATCGGTTGGCGGGACAGGAAAACAATTTAAATTCTTTTTCCGCCCTACATTGGATGGTGGTTTCTGGTTGGAGATGTGTGCATGGTTTTAGGGAGTGCTGTGAGAGAAGTAAAAAATGGGTAACGATAAAATTACAAACAATTCACCATTCATCATCCGCACCCTGTTGTGGAAATGTGTGTGTCCTTCCTTCTCATTCTTCTCTAATGTTTTATTATCTTTCTGTCTCTTTCCGAATCAAACGATATCGGCTTGAAAATTGATAAAAAATGGTAATGTTTATTTATTTTGATTTCCCTATATTTAAAAGCTATTGACCTCATTCGGTTTGCTGAGGAAAACAGTCTAGAAGAACCTCCAATTTGCAGACACAGATAAGGTTGATTATAATGGAATCAGCGCAGCAATCAGTAAACATGCAATAGCTTAATCACTATTTTGTTTCCAAACGAATCGGGCTTCATCTTCAATTTTATCTCACTCTTACTTCGCCATCTCCGTCGAGTGACAAAATTCGGTTGGAAAAGAAATGCTCGAACGCGAAGCCTCTCGCGAAAATAGTTGCATAGAACCACAAAACGAGCGGGAAGTTTTGATATCGAACATGACGTTATTATTAAATTAAAAACTTTTAATGAGTTTGAATATTAATTCATGCCGCCATTGTTGTTGGCAGGCGGGAGTGATCTACAATTTACGCAAGACACATCGCTAGGGTTCCTTCTCATTGACGGTATGCGGCGCTGAAGAAAGTACTGACTGTTCCTTCAACTGCAACTAAATGATGTTCGTGCTTCGGTTTTTGTCTTTTACTGGCAGAACTCGAACGACGAGAACCCCGCAACTAAAGCAGCAAAATTGTCTTTCCGCTTCGCTGCTAATGTACGATGTTTTTTTGATTAACATTTCCGCCATTGGAGAGTTTCAAAAATGGCGTCCCTTTAGCGTCCCAGCAATGGATGGTAGCACTTTATTCCTTGCTACCTCTAGATGATTCAATGCTGGTGATGGTAATGGTGATATATTCCGATACTTTTACCATGTTTCTTACGAGACGGTTTTTTTGCATCTTTCGTTGCTGCAAGTGCCGGTGAATCCGAGTGGAACCGTGGTAAAGACAAATCCATATCTTATCTCTGTGGCATCCTTCATTGTGCCTCGTGTTTATTTTAATTAACTTATGTCCGGTTTCATAATCGAATCAAAAATATTGTCTAGATTTCTTCAGTACTTCTTGTGGGTGTTTCTCCTTGTTGTAGAGGATCTTATTTTTGTCTAAATGAAAACCGAACAGATAACACATGTTCCATCCAGCAGCTAGATGTAGCTGTAAGGAAGTTCATTACTCGTCTGTTGCAGCAGCAATGGTGAAAAATTTCTTCATAAACGTCAGCAAATTCAATAAAAGTAAGAGCAGCACCGAGTCGGCAAGTAACTCCATCCATTCCCTCCATCCCAATAGAAACAACATTGTGCAAAATTTCTCCTTTGAAAGCGCACCATGTCCTGCTTAGTATCATAGCCGGTAGACTTTCCTGCTTTCACTCATTTCCTTTGCCCGGCGAGGTTAAGCGACGTTGCCAAATGGTGCTCCGAATGCAGCAGGCGATTAATATTAATGATATGATGTGCGCATCTATCGTGAGCGAGCTTCGACCAGGACATTGGACACTACTAGCTGTTACGGTGTGCAAAAAGATAAGATTGTTGTTGTTTTTTTTAAGGAATGGAAATTTATCCTCCTTTGGATAGCATGGGGATAATCATGGTGCAAGGAAGATTGCAAATCGCTCTTACACACTGTTGGTATAGTAGCGCTTTAGTAATAGGGGGGAGTTACCGGATTCCGTTGCAACGCGGGAACGACTAAGCGTAATTTTAAATTGTACTTTTGATGAACTTCTGGCAGCTTGGAAGACTGTTTGCTATCTTCCAAGTGGATGAAACACTTCTTCAAACAACTGTTCATCTTCATATCTTGAATTTTGCATAATGATATAGAGCGTTAAACGTTGTTCAATTAATCAAAACCAATCACATGATAAATATGCCCGAAAATTGGTGCAAAAAACTTCCAAAAAGAGATAAGATGGGTCCATCGAAACAACACAAACGTTTGCTATGGGAGGGGAAGAAAAATTGATGCACTAGAAAGAAAGAACATCCCAAATCATAGTCTCTCTCTCCCCACATGTCATAACTCACGCTTTGCACTCACTCTGTCACTGTCAGTTACAACGGTCCCCCTGCAGGACGTCCCTTCGAACTCGGTCCACGCTGGAGTCAGCAACACGTCATTTACAATTAACTACACGGGACAGTACGACAATGCCTACATAGATTTGTAGGAGCAGGCCGGTGCTTCCGGTTTACGACAAAAAAATGGAACGGGGAACGCTGTTGGACCCCCGGATGTTACGCTAAGCATACCAGCGGTAGGTAAAGTGCGTCACACATGTCACCTGCAAGCGATACAGCCGATACGCGAGTGCATACCAGCATGTCACGTGTGTACTGACGATTTATGTAATTGAAATGTTTATCTGCTCATTGTATCGCGTACGACATGGGCAACGGGAAAGGCTAGTTACAGCATCTCGCCCCATCCGAGCGAACTGCTAGTTGCAGAGCCCACTTTCGATGGTGCAAAACATTTACAGTGTTCAAACTTTTGTAACAGGCATGATCTCTAAATCATCTCCAAATTTATGTCCCTTATCTTAACCGCCGCTGGACACTGGTTATGGTGTCGAATTTGTTTCGGTTTGTGCTCTACACCATGGTTTAATGTCCTGGAAGTTCCGTTTCTCAGTTGCTGTCCTGGTGAATGGCTGTTACCTATTGGCACAAACGCACACACATTATTCTCTTCGTTGTTAATGGCTGACGCAATCAAATCATATGGCTACTGAAGGTGGCACTCCCACTGCGCTAGCCGGCTCCGATCGTATAACATCCGTAGAAGCCAGACGGGTGATAGAAATCCCCCAAAACACACCTACGAGAACTGCTCCAGTTAAAATCAAATCGCTTGAGACTTAATTAATGCTGCCCGTGACTTGACGCCCGGGCGCCAACCCCCTTAGTGCGTGTTGTATGTTTTGTTGCTATTGTTTGCATTATGCACCACACCACCTTTACCACCCGACCAGCATGATATGGAATGAATTGTTGGTACCGGAAGACGTCATGGATTCAGCATGTATATGCTGTATGACTTCCACCCTCCAAAAATGTGCAAACCACGTACCATTGTTTTCGGTGGTATTTTCATACACCCATTTAAATATTGCCCGTGGTGGCCCGCTTAGCTATTTCTCATCCCCGAGCTAAACTCCAACTCTACAACCCCTTTCTCCACCTCTCCACCAACATGGTTTGCTTCATCTTCATCAGACCGTGTAGCGTGCCTATTATTTATACGCTTATTTTGCCACATCATAATCATCATTATCGTTGGTGTGGGCCGTATCAACTGTTCGGGCGTTAGAACGAACTGTCGATTTGTCGATTTGTTTTACGGCAGTAATGGAGGTTTGTTTGGTTGGCGGGTTTTATGATGATTGTGATTAGGAGGAAACGTTGCCTTCTCGCTTTTGCTCCAACAGCAATTGGGTCCCGGGCTAATGAGAAGACCCTTCAGGCGCACATGTAACATACATGCTGGGTAAACACCAGGATTCAAGTACCAGTTGCGATTGGAAATGTAAACGGTAGTTACAAGCTTGCGCTTCATCGCTGATACCTTAAAAACGTTGATAATGCAAAATAACTCTCATCAATATGCAATCAAAACAAAATTTTTTATATGTTTTGTTTCATTTGCAAACACACACATCGTTTAAAGTGATTTAATACTAATTCAACATTGTTTCAATTTTTTTTCCCGCGTCATTCAATTCAATAAAAAGTTTTAACCGCAAAAAGTATGTGACACGAATGAGGTGTTCGGCACAGAAAACATAACTAAAATCATTACGTGTGAATGAAGCGGGAGCTTCAAACGAGCATGCGTGCGTGGCAAAAGATCAATGGAAAACTTAAACAAAACGGCGTCATAAATTCATTTGTGTAGCATCAATGGTGTGGTATAGGGGTAAGAAAACTTGAACCGAGCTGGTGTATGATTTTAAGCCATTATTTATGAAACATAATACCTGACGCACCCTCATCCGCCGCGAAAAAGGGTGTGATGGGTATGAAAGGACCGGGTACTCCACATGCCATTATTCGGATGGTACATACTCCGGTGCGGTTGATGTAATTGAGCAGGCTTATGAATCCAACAAAAACCGGTCCGTAGGATGGGTCAGTTAAATCCTTTCCCTCAAAAGGTGTTACCGACTTGTTGTGCATACCAATGTGGTGGCCCCGTTCCTGCAGCCTGCCGTCGTTTAGGCACAAGTTCAACTTCCCTGTGCTTAATCCACGCTAAGACCCGTTGATACTGGCCGATAAATTACCGTACTTGTGAAGCATCGTTTCTCCCGGACTCATCGACCCACTCTCTCGCCTTTCCCCCTCGCCACAACAATGGGTCGCTTGCGTACTGTATAGCTTGAAAAGGCCGTCCTCCAGAAGAATGGTACAATTATCTTTGGGACGTGTCCGGAAATGAACTCTAACAGTGAGGTTCGGGCGTATATAACGATGCTGGTAGCCGAAAGAAGGTACTAGAATGTTAAACACTTTCAGCCAATTTTGCCGTTAATGTTCATTTAAAAAGCCACCCCCCTTTTAGAAGGGTGTCTATTGCGCTCCATTCAACAAAGCGTTCAACTCTTCCACACCATATACCTACTGCAGATTCCTTAACGGGGAACGCATGCCGGAAGTAAAGTTGTTAACGTCCCCCGTCATCCTTTCCCAAACCAACTCCTTTTGTGCGTGCAATTCCTCGTTTATTCTTAAGCAGTGAGTCAAAAGTTTTCCGCTAAACTTTTTGAACAAATTTCATTCTTTCTTACGTTGTGTCAACGTCGTTTTCATCCCAAAATTGCTCTTTTTTATTAGTCTGTCTCTATTGTTTCGTTTGCTATTTTTTTTATTCTCTCCGGGCCTGTACCTATTGTCCCGTTTGCATCATTGTGGTACAATTCTTTCCGGGACTGATAGGTTGGCAATTGGGTAGGTTCACACTGTGTTTCCTTCTGACATGCCGGGGAGGTAAAAAAGGAAATGGGAGGAAGAAAAGGTGGAAAATTTTGACTTCTTCCGTAACACCGAACCGTTGTACCGTAGGACGCAAATCGGTTGGAAGATTGTGCTTACTGCGAGCATACAAGAACAATTTCGCGTCGGTAAAGTTGGAAAGAATAAGCATTTCAAAGTTGCCATTTGTGACATTTTCAAAGGACAGTGAACCGTTGGTTATGGTTGTCGTTTACTCCGCTTTTGATAAGATTTCTTTGCTTTACGAAGACAAAAACAACAGGAAACAGATCAAACGAATCTTATTTTTTCCAACTTTATATAAATTTTGATTTTTAGATAATCTACCAAAACAAAAATTATAACATAATCCTTCAAAACACACTGAAACTCTGGTCTCTTTGCTCAACACAACGCCTATCGAGCCTGCTATTGACATTGTGTCAGAATAACCAATTTTCCATTTCATTCACAAAACTTCATTAGGAACCCGTACCTGATGGTCTAGGCGAGAAGCTGCACAGTAAGAAAAATCGATGGTGTAAAGCAAATCCTCAAGTTCTCTTCCATTTTGTACAAAAAAACATGAACTAAACTGTCATCGACCTTGGCGGACAGTTGTTCCAAACCACAGGAAATGAAACGTTTTATCCATGGACTTCATCGTCGAGCAGACTTTTTCTGTTTCGTTCGTTCATCTTTCACCAACGTCGTGGTGAAGGTGAATTCTTGTGGATGTGAATCATCAGTGTCGTCTCAAATCGGCAAAAGACGTCGCCATGAAAGATCTGCCTAGTATATAGTTTTTTTTTTTGTTTAAAACGTGATCTGTATATCTGTAACCCTCCCCCCAAATCTTTCTCGCCGATAATTCGTGTCGTAAAAAGCGGCTACTCGGCAGAAACTTCATCGTTTGGACCTGCTTGAATTCGCATACGCTTTCGCACTCAGGAAAAGGGAAAGATTGGTTAACAATGGCTCTCACCCGGGAACTTATTATTATCCCTTTGAATATCTTACCACTTGTGTAAGCAGCAGAAAAGGGCTGACACAGACTTATCTGTGACGAGGAGGAGAGTCCTAGTCGAAAATGCCGGCTCCGTACGGTATGGCCGCCAGGACCCTTCTTAGGAGTGTTTGAAAATGAAGTGTAGTTAATATTTAATTCTTCCCAAGTGCTCTTAGTTCAGTTCCTTGATGTATATCTTGTTCCTGCACGATTGCTGCAGGACGTTCGTTTCGAGTGGGCAATAACCTTCAGGCGCAATTTGGTCGAGAGTGGAGTGCCTACACGACGATCTTTCCAGCATTCAACGTGACGTGGAAAATTATTCCGATTGGATGTCAAGGTTAAGCGACAAACGTTTCTTCGGTTCGCATGACATGTTCCGAAAACAAGAGGAACTCTTGCTCACGGCATTTATCGCACCGATAGTACTTTGGACGGCAAATTTGTTGCCGCGCATGAGATAATCACGTTTGTAAAAATCTCACAGCGAAGCGCAAATAGTTTTGCCATTCGGCGCTGTATCAATGGGGGGAAACGGTTTCCAGTGTTGTGCCAGTGCACGTAAAATCAATCGCAATTCCAGCCGGATTCTTTGGTGGAAAGGCTGGTTATACACATACCAGTAAGAATAAGCGGATTTGTCTGCAGGGGACGCGCTTGGCAAAAGAAGTGAGCAATGTGTTGTAGGACAATTCGGATCAAGCTCCTCCACTCCAATTGAGAATCGTTTAGTACACGATTGAGTACACCACCCCACCAAAGGTAAAACGTTGCTGTTTGGATGTGCAGCGTGAATGCTGATATTTTATTATCTAATTATATCTAATAGTAAAAAAGAAGATACCGCTGAAACGTTTAACCGATGAAAGGAACTTTGAATATCAGGCTGCGGCTGCACGAGAATTATTGAGAATTGGGAATTACGGAAGCTTTTCTTTGGGAAAAAGAAAACGTACAGATTCGTAACGTCTTGAATCGTGTCTGGAGGCAATTGCATACGATAACGACAGCCAATGAGTGAGTGAACAGTGAGTTCTGTAAAATTGTTGTTAAGTAATTTAATATTCAAGCTTGTCTGTGTTGAAAAAAAGGATGAAATTTGTGAATTAAAGACAAATCCGATAAATACTAACATACGATCCTTTAATACATAATTCAAACAACGTGTCAAACGATGCTGCCATCCCTATATGGGGCACTATACGGGTTTTTTTTACCGATAGGCAATTAAAAACTCTTGATGGCATAGATTTCCTTCTTCTGCGATTGTATAATAAGTTAAAGTGTGTAAATGCCGGTTTAAAATCCTTTTTATTACTATTCACGTTTTTGTTTACCACAGGGTTTGCTCTGTTTCCTTTCACACTAACGATCGCGTCCACTACATCAATTATCATTCCATTTGGATCCACTTCACTTATGTTTGTTGGAGCGGTAAAACATAAATCATACCACACAGAAAGCCAGAATAGTTGAAGAGACTGGCACCTGCATCTTCTAACGAAAACAATAAACAATAGTAAAACACTCACACTCGGTTATTGCTCTGCGCCGACTAACCTCAGCTTCAGCAAGGCGTTCTACAAGCTTCCCGAAGTGTTGCACGTTTCCTGTGTTAATGTGCTGTTGCTCAAGTGCCTCCGCTGGTTCTGGTACGGTGGGTAAGAATAATAATGGCAATACCACTTACTTGTGGCAGACTGCAGACAAGAACACACAAATGAGACAAACAAAGAACAAATTGTGTCGCGCGAGCGCGTCTGTTCGCTTGCATTACTCTGTTTTTTTTTTTTCAAGTGTTGTTAGTGGCAGAATTCTAATGCAGTGCGTTGTAGTAGAGTGGAAATTTATTACGCCAAATCAACGCTTGCATGTTTTTGCTGGTTAGGTGCTATGTCGCGAAACGTGACGCTAAATGAATGTTGGTGATGGAGGCGCCCGGTAGTTTTGAGAAGGGGAAAAAAGATGCTGCAGCATGAAGAGCGTATCTGGACAGTGATAGTTTTTTTAATTATGCCTCGCCATGAATGTGAGGCAATCAGTAGTAGTGATAAACGATTCAAAACAACCAGGCAAGGTTTTTCGCTAATAAGATATTGAGCATAATATCATAAAGAATTGTTTTACATTGAATTTTTTGCAAAACTTTTGTCACAAATATTTTCATTTTTTCTAATTCACGTTGTTCGTTATTTTGACCCACTTCAGGTTGGTTACGTCACGTGTCAGTATCAGTAAAAGTGCATAAACTCATGATTCAGACCTTAAAGATAGCTGAAGCTATTTTTACTCACATCCTCCCATTTGCCACACTTCTGTTTATGGATGTGCGCATGAGAACAGTGCCATAGTCAACCAGCGAACACCACCGGCAAGATGAAAGGAAAATCAATAATTTTAAATTTATAACAACCAATCGAGCGTTCCGTGTTCTCTGTACGCCGCCGCCTCTCGCACGCCTGTTGGTTTTGATATTGTCTCTTTTTATCCACCCAGAGGAAAATTCTCCTAAGCGAATCGAAACCCGCCTGACTGGGAGAATGCCTTTTGCCTGACTGCAGTTTTATTTCTAGGTATCTGTGTGTGTGTTTGTGTAGGATGTAAAACGGAACGAACCGACCATGCAGAATGTGCATTCACGTCGAAGTAAAATCGGTACAAAATAAATGGGTTATCTGTTCAGGCACGACGACTGACTGTGTTTATTATCTCGTCCAGCAACACGCTAAGGCATGTTCGGCCGAAACGGGCGCTCCGTTGATGTCATCGAACCATGGCTAGCCTGCTAGCCTTGGGAAAACCATCCTTCTCTGTATTTGCGGACAGACGCCACAGCTGAGGATGAGCGGGCAGAGGGTAGTACGGTAAAGATTGAATTGACAGTCCTGTCACTTTCACACCCGGCATCGTTACACGAGGTGCAACGTGTGGTGCGGCACAATACAGTTGCAATCGTATGTAATGTCTTCCTTTTGGTTCACCAAACCCGAGAACACATTCACATTCAAATGTGGCCAACTCGTACCCCGGATGCCAATCGTGGCATGCAGCTTGAGTAGGTGTTCCCGGTGTTGGAAATCAAATTCCGTCCGGAAGAAGCAGATTGAGAAACGAAGGATACGGGCAAGAGAAGCAAATGTTTTATTCATTTCTAACAAAGCAATTTCACAGATTGAAACGGTTTCATGTGATGATAAGGGCGCTGTAAGTTACTAGCTGGTGTGAAAGCACGATCGAAAGATCTTTTAATCAAACCGTACCACACATAGCAAACGCTTGTTGCAAGAAAGGGCGAAGATGTTGCAGCTACCGAATTGGAATGTTTATGAGAAAATAATTTTGTTCCAATCGACGATGCTGCACCTCCAGTAAATGAATCGATTACAAAACAATTAATTGATATCTTTCGATAGAAAATGGCATCGAAAAGGAATCGATTAATTGCTTAAGTAATGTTACGGAAAATGCTTAAAACTATTTCTATGTATTTCGCTTTCATCAAATGTTCTAAAATAATTAACATTTATCTAGTTAAATGCATTGTGTGATGAATATAACCAACGATTCTTATGTAACTGCCATAATACCATAACATTATGAATAATACAATAGTGTTAATATCTTTTAATTACCTTCAATAAGCCGACAATAATTTGGCTTTCGTTGCAATTGTATTTCTATTTCGAACAAATAAAAAAAAACGCGTTCATTGAACAAAACTTTTGCTTAACAAATAAAAAATGGAAACTCTTACCACGCATTGGCTATTGTTCAGCGCGTGCATATTTAATTATAGTGCGCCTTCTTTTACTCTTTTACTCGCCCATTTTATCCTTGGCCTAACCAAAATAAAACGGGTGCGATGGCACGATGCTGCACAATTCCTATTTTAATTAGCGCTCAAAATGGAAAAGCACAACGGACCGGCGCTAGGGCAAATTGAAAACGCTGCCAACCACTTTCACACAATGCGCGAGGGGACTTTCGGGGTTGCAATGGTTTGCTGCCTTGCTGTCCGTAAGAAGACAGTAGGAGACGGAACCGCTTACGGGAGTTCCGGATGCAACGTCTTCCCACAGCAGCGTGTTTAGCATATTTGTATGAATATTTAAAGCGATTTTGCGCCCCCAAGGGCTAGCGAGCCTGGCCGGGGAGAGATTTTGCAAAACTAGGCAAAAGCTTCGAGGAAAAGTGCAACCGCAAAAACCCGGAGAACATGGCCTCGGGACGAATCGGGACCGAGTGGTTCGAGATTTCTGCTTTGCTTCTCTGGTTTACTTTTGACACTCCGAGTGCACTGGCAGTTCGACTTTTGGCCTTTTGTTATTCTAACTTTGCATGCTTTGCTTCGGCACTTTGCTCCCTTCTCTAGCTTGTTTGTTGTCTTTGGTATTATTTTCCGTTTGGGAAATAGAAAATTCGCACTGCCACGACATAAACGCAACGGGATGGTTTTAGGTTTAAAAGTTAGCCTCTGTTTCGAAGTTGGTGCTGTGGCAACATCTTTGAATTACTTGAATGCAGGCTGCAGTTTGCTGTTGCGTTGTTGGGGAGGAAATCGAATTAGCTGCGCCTTTTGTAGCGTGCAAGACGGTGGATTAGCATGTCCGTCAACTTTTCGATTGGAATCTGAGTGAAAGTTGCTGCAAACTATTGAAATACCGCCTGTTTTGCAAGTAAGTTTGTGTGGCTGTGTGATAGGAAACGGAACGCAACCAACATTTGCCTATAAGTTGTGAAACCCGCTCACAGTAAGGTTTCCATTGTCGAAGCCATACCAGTGTGATTCTAATTTTCGAACAAATAAATTAATTGCATGAATTGCCACGCCACACCACAAACAAGTGTTGGACCACCCGAATGCACACACAATTGGAAGCAACCAGACCGAAAAACAAACCACGCTTATACTGGGCACTACATTTCCTTCTCCAAGTGCACAATACACTACCGGTGAAGGATCGATATTTATCGGTGGTATCCGGCAGAGTACGAGGCATCCGATAATAATCTAACGCCGCGTGTTTCGCCGCTACCCATTTTCTAAAATAACAAACCTCAAACCTGTGTTACGATCGCTGCGCTGGTATTAAATGGCACACAACTACATGGCCCTGAGTCGACTGTTTTTGTTGTCCCGAAATGGCTTCCCTGGGCTAATTTCCCTTTTTGACACCGAACCGAATGGAACGTGCCCGGAAGGATACGATAAACCTTTTGCTCGGAAGCTCCATCGATTTGACCGCAATCGGGAACGATTGTTTAAATTAAATGGATTTTGTCCCGAACTGGAATGCAGTTGATGGGAAACCACCGCCGCCGCGCACTCTGAGAGTATTTCAGATTGCTCATAAAAACACAGGAAAAAAAACACATTTTAAATTTAATCACACAGAGATTAGTGCAAACTCTTTCCCAGAAACACGTTGCTGCAAAAGTTATCATATTTCCCCGTTTACCCTTATACAGGCAAAGCGGTTTCCTAGGGCTTGAAATAAATATGTTACCCTAACACAATAGACAAACAGCTTTGTTTGGAAAGGCTACCATATTAGCATATTTGTGTTCAATGTATGTAATCGAACCCTCACTTCGGTTGAAGGTGATATCGGGGCTAGCCGTGCGTTGCCCCTAATGAGATGTTAATTATGAGAAGCAATCGATTACATTCTCATTAGAAAAGGGTATTCTTTTCCGTGGCGGTGGAGTGGCGAGGGATGGAAAAGTTGAATGCCGTAAGAAACAGTCATGTGTGAATTTTCCAGGTCATTTAGCATACGCGCAGTATATGGCAAAAATCAAATATATATTTGCATTTTGAGGGCAAAATAAAGCTACTGAAGTACTGAAACACATTTTGTTAATTTTAGACCCTGATTCAGGAACTTAATTTTAAGAGGGGATGAGTTAAAAGTTGCACTTGCAATTTTGTTTAATATTTCCAATTTCGTTTTTTCAAACATGCTTCTTGATCGGCCATGCCGGCCATATAATGGCATACTAGACTTATTAATACCACGTAGTTGGATAGTCAGTCCTCACTGCAGGGGACGGCCGGATGGGAGTTGAATCTTTAATTAAGCAATATACAAATTAAGCAATTAAAATCGTTTATATAATACAACCCAGTAAATGGGATGAGCCGAACAAAATAGTACACATTGGATATTTCATGACGAAATGTTTAAGTTAATTCATATTTGCGATCTCTTTCCATATATGTGGCAGCCGCATCCGTACAATACAAATACAAATACATACAAAAATATATGTTGCACTTGTTTTTCTCCGGTCCTTCGACTCCTTCCTGCACTGGAATCGTAATATGTAGTCACCCAATAAAAGCATCTAAGCGTGACGTATTGCATTCCACTACCGAAAAGTAAAAAAAAATCAATCAACACAATAACCAATTAGGAGCATTATGTTGAATGTATTTTTCGTCTCTTCCAACCCAACGCTCCTCACCATTAGCTGCTTGATTGCCTATACCGCCAAGAGCCTTCTGTCGCTAAACGATGCAATTTAGATCTCCACACCACAGTGTGTATGCCATGAAAATGATGCGCAGGAAGCCAACGGCAACATAGACACACATACGCGCCCCACTCCCTTCGCTCCCGAAAGTCCCCTGTTTTGGATATCCAGCATGTATGCTGTGGCGCTGTAAAGACAGAAGGCGAAAGAAAATAGATTGTCTTCTATATCCTGCTGTTCTCGAATGCGACATTTTTTCACTCTTTTGTGCTGCCAAACCGGGTGGGAGTTTGTTCTCTTGTGAAGGAAGGAACAGATCTTTCCCTTCCTGTATCTTTTACGGAAAGTGCAATTTCTCACTTTCGTTACGCTTTCGTACGAGATAAGTCCGCCTCCCGCACATGTTTCCCGCTCACGTTAGTCCGGGGTTGGGCGGAGAGAATAAAATGAATATGTTTTCAATATTGATACCGAAATTTATTGCACAATGATGGGTCCATCCGATAGTGTGGTGTGCCGTGCCGGTTCGAAGAAACAGGGAAGCTTATTGAAGAAGCCATCCTGTGCACCGTTCCCCGTACCGTTTGAACGATCGGAAGTACGCTTCCGCTAACCTCAAAAGCGAGTAGCGAAGGCATCGCCATCTCTTTTCCTACCATGCATTTCCTTCTGAAGCGCTGAAAGCGTTCGTGTTGCCTTTGGTGGTTTTTCTGTTGTCACCTAACACAGGCTGCCGACACGCGGTGTCATCCGCTTCCTGTCACGAGCAGATCCGAGCATGTGTACAGCGTACGAGTATGTTTGAAGACGGAAGGACGAAAAGAAATCCTTACCAATCACCACCACCTCCACCATCAGCCATGGAAAGGCATGCCAGTAAATCGATATGCGTCACATTGTTTTCCCTTCCCCAGTGTCTCCCGACGTTGAACATATGATGATGGTGGGATTTGCAGCCGCCCTTTTGCACTGTGCAACACCGGGATACGAGGTGATGCAGATTTTCGGCATTAGCGTGTGACGATGGCCGAACGAACGAATGAAGGCGTTACGGGCACAATCTGGAAGTGTATTGTGAGTGAAAATGGTACGGATGAAGGCAACAAGCCGTTGACTTGTTCGTTTGAACTAACGAGCCAAACCAGCAGCAGCAGGGGGTCGTATAGCCGAAGCTTTAAAAGCTTTAACGAACCATTTCACATCAGTTCGATCGGAAAGCGTCCGCTTCCGGTGCAACGTTGGTCCAACAAAGTTAGAGAAAAACACTAAAGGCGTGATTGAAGGTAGACTTTTCAGTGATATAATTAGCTTTCAACTAAAGCGACAACAGCAGCAAAACATTAATGTATTGTTGTTTTTTTGGGAGTAGATTTTATATTATGTATTCAGACGCAAAACGTTCTAACAATCTCCAATGAAATCACCTGACGGGGATCCAAAAAGAAGCAACAATAATTTCCTAAATATGGAACACATTAAACAAATGGTTTCTGAAAAACAAGCACTTATAACCGAGCCTATCTCCCCCACATAAATTGTTACGATACGAATAAGGATAAGGAAACCAACATAACCTCAAAACGTCACCGAAGCGATGGGAGAGGTTAGAGTGGTAATTTGGACAATGCAAATTTGTTCTAATTGTTCGCCATTTGTGCCAAAACAAGGCTTGCCGTGTTAGATTGTTGGTGAGGGGAAATGAGAATTTTCTGTCATACCCAACTGTCCACAAACATGAAACAACGTACAGGCAAAGAACGGCATGCCAGAAGGACCCCCATCAGTTAACACACGTTACGGTAAATGGGCCTCTTCTGGTACCGTCGACAAGCCGACAATTCTGCCTGCTTTGCATGTGAGTGTGTGTGTGTGCAGATTTAATGGCATTAGTTTGGAGTATAAAGATAAACAATCCCAACTCAGACCATACAGGTGCGAGAAAGTATGCTTATCGTCTCATTATCCGCCACTTGAAGCAATTAAACGAGTCTAATTTACGATTATAATTGAATCATATTTAATCCACTTACGTGGATGGGGAGAGATGGAATACCTGCCAGGGCAGTTCTTCATGCAACTAGCCCAGACGGTCATAAACATTGCACGTCGGTTCGCTAATGGTTCTAACTGTGGATATGGAAAAACCGCATAGAACAACATTTGCTAAAACCTGACTTTTCCTGACGCTTTTGAAAGGAAAAAAAATACGAACGAACGAACTATAGCCGCAAAGGGATATGAAAAGGAATTCATCCACCGTTCGGCTGATAGTGGGACCACTTTGCCAACTCCGAAGCTAGCCATTGCATCTTTACAAAGCATGGCAACCAATCCTACTTCGGATCGGCAACGAGTCTATTTGGTAGTATCTCGTTCCAAATAGCTGCCCAGCACTGAAAATCGCATGTGAACTTCCCAAATAAATGGACTTTGCCGTTGAGTGCCCGGTAAGCTGAAGGCAGCATATGCGAACGGCAAACTTACAGCCGTACACCGTTTGCATGTGTGTTGTTTTCATTCATAAACAAAATCTACCCCAAAAATGGAAGATCTCTCGGTTGGATGACCTCCATTGCGCCCATTCGCTATATCATCATATCTACCGGTGGGAGGACGACGCACCCTTTACAGGTACCATGAATCAGGATCAAGCGCACATCAGAACGTACGATGTACGGAATGCGGGCATTTGGGTTCGCACTGGACGTTAAACTTTACATGAAAACACCGGACGACCGGTACGAATATCCGTAACTATCCAAAATGGTACTCGGTCGGAGATTCCGTACATTCACGCACCCACAAATGGTGGACACCATATATCTCTGGATTGAATATCCCGCTGAGGCTGCGTACGGTGTGCGGTTACGGCTTACAATTATGTGATTCGTTACGGATATCTAAAATGCGAGGTAAATCGGACAGGACGTGTTCGCATCGAATCATTTCAATGCACGAGGCGCATAACCGGGGGTTTTTTTACACCCCTCGTCGTTTTATGCTTTGTAAAGACCTAGCTTTCTGTTAAAGGCAGGCTTATACCGTATCGTTTGGGGCGATGGGAAATCATTTGCATTTAAGTCGAATACATGAATTTTAATACCAACGCTACCGGCTGTTTCGTCAAACCCAGTTTTTTTCGTATGAATTACTTTCAAGAGCTTAATTTCATGGTAAAAATAAAACACATACCTATAATTAACACACGGTAATTACGTTGATCATTTCAAGAAGCAGGTTTACTTCATGCAAACTAGGCATGTCCAGTATCGTCACTGTACTGGTTGCAGTTTTGACATACCATTTGACATAATGTTTGTTTTAATGAGGTATCGAGGCGATAACAACACCCCTTATTTTTATTATTTTTATCAATAGTCCTAGAGATTTTATATCATTGTCCAAACTCCCAACTCCAGAAATAGGAGTTAGTCTCTGCGATAATGCTGCACTGCACATGAAACTTTTCTTCAAGAAGTTATTTCTTAAAGCAGCATTTGCTTCAAAACGAAGCCCAATTACACCGCCAGTTGGTTTTTCCGAGGTTGAATTAAGTTAAAGTACACCCGAAGGTGTTTTTGTATCGTTTAGAGATTTCGAAAGAGCAAAACCATTGCCCCCTTCAGGTTGAGATAGAAACGATTCCATGAGCACAATCTTTACCAAACGGGTGTTTCGGGTGAAGGCCCTCGTAACAACTTTTCGAGCAAAGTTTGCCTTTGGCATACGGATCGGTGTTACTGTACGGCTCCGTGTCCGACGTTACAGTGTGATGTGAAATTTTTAAAGTGGGTGACAAGAGCAGTGTAACCTTGTACGGGATGTGTGCCCTTTACATGGACGTTTGAAAGACCAGGAAGAGTAGTCGGAGAAAGATGAGAATGAACTAGAAACCACTTCCTGCAGTGTGAGCTATTCGTTCTTATAACACTTTCCGAAACTTGCAGGACATCAAACGGCGTGTAGTGTCGGAGCATCAGTGTGCAGCGACGACATTCGATCTGTGTGTCCCTCGAGGCACTTTCCGGGGTGTACCTTAATTAATAAAGTTTTCGATGGTGGTCAGTAGTGTTTTTTTCCTGTACCATCACTTTGACCGCTTTTGATCAGTAAGGTCGCTAAAGGTCGTTCGGTAAACTTCACACCCGGCCTATGTGGTTTGCCAAAGTTCAGCAGTGTTGTAAGTGCGAAAGGCTGGTATTTTTCCCGGCTGGGTCCCGAGATATGGAAGCAAACTATTTATCATATAAACGGAAGAACATTTCCCATTTCATAAGTTTGCTTCCAGATTAGAGGCAGCGCAGAAATGGAACGTTTAAAGATAATTAATCATCGGTTATCCTTATTGCTTAATCAGAAGCTCAGCATCGTAGAGATGAATATCGTACCCGATGCCTTCGGAATGACCGTTTTTCCACCAGACGGAAACCATGTTTATGAATTAGGCCGGTCGAGGGGCCTGAAAATATTCAGCACAAAAGGTTTGCTGTGCGGGTTGATGGCTGACTTTTCCATCAATCTTTTTCTCCAGCCATCTCCGCTACAGTTTCCCTCTCAGGACGGCATCGACGGCCTGGGCCAGAAAGGTTTATGGTAATGTCTCGAAGGCCAAAATGCCAGAGTCTGTGTTTGAAGCGTTTATGTTCGTGGTATGCCGCAAGACGAACGGTGTTTTGACATGTCATTGGTTCAATATCGGGCACGGTGGCGTTTGTAATTAATTACCATTTTTTGGCACGAGATTATTAACTCACTCAGCCCGAGTTCATCTTGTTGCTAACAGTGGGTTTTTGCTCACTTCCGGCAAGAAGGTTGCTGAACATTTGAACACAAAAAAAAAACACTTGACGATTATCATAATTACAGCTACACCCCGTTTTCTGGGCAAAATCTCGTCTCCAACCATGTTTGATTGGAACCTTGCTGTTAGTGCCTTTAACGTGTTTTTCAACCATGAAACTATTTCCCCCTTGGTTCCTTTGGGGTAGGGGAGAACACGACGGAGACTTGTGTGTGTTTTTGATATTGATTTGATTTTATCGGGCTCTTGAAATTACAGCTCGATTAACTTGTACCTGGCAATCAAAACTCGCTCCCTCTCACTCACGACAGAACGGAGGGATGGAAAAACACACGGTGATGAAACTACATCCATATGGAAAACTTTATCATGGGAGTGTCTATATGGGTGTGTATGTACTCTGGTGGAAAGGATGGAAATCGTGTGGTAATTGCTTTCGCTACACTTTCGATTACACCACAGTGTGCTTGAAGCTAATTGAATAAACATGAAATAGTGTAGTTGGGCGTGATTGGGATGATGATTCTGTGAGTAGGTTTTACGGTACATTTACAATTGACAATTTATCATTGTTCGAAAATCTGACGTTCTTCTAGAAAACTAACCAAAAAGAATAACACAACAATGTTTTACATAAAAAAATAATTATTGAGTAGTTTGACCATGAGTATTAGTACAAGTGCAGGAATCATTTACAACTGTATTCAACGCTTAAGAGTTTACTTTGTATTGTAAACATGTTGAGTGCTGATTTTATAGACACTTCATCGATGGTTTACCAATCAGAGTGATTAAAAAGTTCATTCAATGAACTGGTTCAAAGCCATCAATCTGTATTTAATTTTTACATTCCTGGTTTACGATTTATTTTTTATTTGTTTTTCTCTCGTTTCAGGTGAGTGAATAATCCTGCACGTTTTCATACGATGGTATTGTAAATAACCAATAACTGACGTGATAAAAAAGCTAATCGTCTGTCATAGCAGTTTGGGTGAGTAAATAATAGTAATTAATAGGCATTTTTTATATTTATAAATTTTAATATTGTTGCTTTTTTTGGTTGAGTTGTTTTGAACTTTATTAAACATTAACCATATATATTCTTAAGCACAAATGAATCTCTCGCATTATATGTAAGAAATAGGAAATAGTACATGAAATGCTAGAGCGTGTGCTATGTTTTTACTAACGCATGAACGAACAACACAATATCCACATGAAAACAAGGAATAATAAGGAACACCTTGCCTCGAACGCAAATATTATTCACCGTACACACGCCCCTCAGGAAACCATGGCACTTTTCTTCAGTATCACCTTTAAGTAGGCTTAAGCCACTTTACCGATTTACTGTACCGTGAGAGAATGAAGCTTGAGAAGGAAGCAACAAAAAATAACGGAAAATTACTTGAGGTTTCATAAGAGAAAATAAAGAAAGAGAGAGTAATAAAAAGGCAAGAACTCCACCGTAAACACCTTCAGGTTATGTCGAAAAAATGAATGAAAATTGTAAAACAAGTCGGTACGCAGAAGGTGGAAGGAAATGGGCATGTTTTCCCCTCAGAACAACAACAACGGCAAGCTACAATGAAAGCAAGCTAAGAACGCAAACGAACGAAACGAAGCTTTTCAACGCAGCAAAGAATAGCAGCGTTCGCAAGGCTCTTGTAAAATGTTTCCGGTTCAATTTGTAGCGCTTTCCCACCTTTAACCGCTGTGTCGGCTGTGTATCGAAACGAATTTGCTGTTAATCGATGAAAAACGACTCTAGACTGGTTTTACCCTCGTTTGGCGGCACGGATTTCTTGGCTCACGAAGCAAGATATAAAGATGATGAAATTGGTTACGGCCAAAGAATTCAAATTTCATTTCGGTTTCAATGTTATCTTCGTGGGAGGCTCTTCGCTGAACGTGATGTGTTGATTAATTGCGGTTGGTGGAAATGTTGTAATCAAAATTTCTGAAATCCAAACCAACAGCAGCACCAATTAGCGGTGGGAGGCCGTTTGAAGGCATGATTGAAAATGCAAAATATAATGCTCATTAACCAATTTGAAAGTAAAGGCTAATTTTTCATTTTATGATTTAAAGTGCTTACAATTTTGGAAACGCATTTCACACTTAAAGAAATTATTGAATGGATAAAACCAAAACAATCGTATGAATCTTTCCTTAATTTGTAATATACACACTAGCAGCATGTTGCTTTGAGCCTTGTTCTAATAGTTTCGATCTACATCCTCTCTCCGTCGTAACAAATGTAACAGAAACAATGTCAAGGATGGGTGATAACAAGATAGAAAACAAATGTGTCGCCAACGAAACACAATGAAACCGTCAGGAGTTTTCTGATGCGAACAAAATTGCATACTTTTGGTCGCAAATTAGTATCCAACAAACGACCCACAATGAACGAAAAAGGGCATACCGGGGGAGACTGCGGAGAACTTATTTTAATTCGGATTCGTCCCGGGAAAGTTTCCCGCCCTATTGTACATTAAGATTTGCTCCTGCAAAAAGCACCCTCCCGAACAACAGCAAAATCACGCAGACGGAAGTGGAAAACGTTTCCAAAAACCTATTAGAAAATGTTTCATTGTTTCAATTGTTGATTCCAAAATGGTTGGTTGCCGAATGAGAATCAGAGAGGGAAGCGTGGATCAACCATGACTGCTTGCCCGTCCACTGCTGCTGGTTGGATGTGTGTTCTTTTATTCTTGCTTCACGATAAATGGTGCTGCTTTGTTATGTTTTAGAGATTGCCCCAATCATACGGGTTCCTTTTTTCAAGTTGCTCATCGTTTCGTACTCCAATTTTAGTTCTCAATGGATTTCTCAAATGGACTTCCACCAGGACGCAGGTGGTTGAAAAATCGATGAGAAATCCAGTTTAAAGTTTTTCCAGCTTTAATTCAAGACTTGTTTGACAAGATTGTGTTTATGATCGAGTCCGGGCATTGCTTACTAACCTCGGATTACTTGAACGTGATGATGATACAAAAATTCAAAATATATTCCAACCTAGCGTTTGAAATCTAATTGTTTTTGCTCTCAAAATTTTCAATCTGGCTCACGAAAACTAGCCAACCATTACATTAAAGTTGTCTCGACCATATTCCCTCATTTCGTTTATGGACATGTAACAAATGCTAGTGAAGCGAAAACAAAGACGAAACAGAAATAACTCAATTCGAAAGCTAATTACTCACGAACAAACGGCTAAGCTTACGATTGGAGCGCAACTTTCCTTCTCGACTTTTCAATTCCCTGCAGGATTGAAAGCAGCAGCAAACATGAGCCAGCAAGCAAAACGAAAAAAAAAACAGACATTCCCTTCAAAGTACCTATTCCTTCTAAAGGATCTATAAAAAAAATACCAATACCAATCCGCAAGGATCGAGGTTTTTGCGGATATTCCACTGCACGCGGACTCACGTACTCAAAACAAAAACAAAAAAAAGGTTGCCGCACCTGTCCAGAATGCCAGTGGAAAAGCAAGCGTCTGATTGAAGCTGGTGATCGCATACGACCAATCTACCTTTCTCTACCAATGTTTGAAAGCGGAAACACTCACATGCGAAACGGAAAAGTGAACCCAAAGCCGTCGAAGAATTAATTTGGAATTTTTCAAATTAATTACTTATTCAACGGGCGTCGCATGATCGGGCGTATGTGTTACATTGTCCCGGACAAAGCACGCAAAAAAGGTCTGCACAAAAGAAAACCGATAAAAGGGACACCTCCTTCAAGGTGGAAAACCGTGCGACTGTGTGTTGTAATGCTGTATCATCGATTGGTCGTTTACTTTTCTCCCTGACCACGAGTTTTATTTCACTTTCGGATGCCATCTCGCTTTACGGTTCCACCCGCGAGTCCTCGAAACACGGTGCATAATGTATGCATCGGTCATTTTACAACACATTCAGTGCCGTTTTTTTGGTCCCTCTTATGTGGCCGGGTTGTGTTACGCATTGGGATTTAACACAAAGGATCAAGCCATAGTGGCCGGATATATCAGCCGCTACGAATTATGCACCGCAACTACAACACCCGTACTTAACAAAGAGAGAGAAAAAAAAACACTACCACACAAATAAAGGTTTTTTTTGTCCACTAGCCAAACAGGAATCGTACGAATACGAACCTGTGCCTCCAACTCGAAATCGGGATTTCAATTTGTGCAGTATGTTGAATTCAATTTATTTTATCAAACCTCATCTTTCTACCTTTCGGCGTGTGACGTATTCGCTGTGGGACGCGTAAGACTTGTATAAATTGGATTCGCTTTGGTCCGTAAAATCATACATCACCCGGCACGGTTGTTTCGTATTTTTATTTGGCCTGCTCCTATTTGTTGACTGATTCACATATTCAATGAAGGCGGACACGGGAATCGAGGTTTTAAACACATGTAGAAATCACCGCGGTATGGGGGATGAGCATTTAGTGTCCAGCTCCAGCGAAAAGTCACCCTGTATTGCTATGAGGAAGGGGATAGATGTTTTACCTTGCGGTTTTTGAAATTATTCTTGTTACGTGATGCTCACTCCTGATATAAATTTGCACTTGTGCGCTAGTGTTAGTCAGATTGATCTAATATCTTTTGATCTTTTATCTCCATGTTGTTTTTAAACATGTTATGCTTGATATCAATAATTTTATTTTATCTAGTCATCTTAGCATTAAATCTCATTCGTTTGTATCTTTCTTAATCTATGTAGTGTATCTTCTTTAACACTTATAAATGTTAAATTTCTTCTTGTTAGAGTCACTTAACAAACTTCAGTAACATTAGTACCAAGCAGCAAGACTTTCTTTCTTTTAAGTTGTTTATGTACTGTGGTATTTGGAAAAATGGTTTATTGCTTTATGTATTAAAAATCTTATAACATTCAACTTGTATATAGTATTCACCGTATACCCGTCGTTATTTAAGCACAAAGCTTCATGCTCTGGATCAAGATGTAGCATAAAAGAAGTGCGCCATCTAGCGACAGCATAACTGTACCACAGCTTACATACAAGTCACAAGTTGTACGAAGCATAGCTTGTATACAAATTCAACATTCAGCATTCTTGCGTACAAGCACATCAAATGCAGAAAAGCTTTCGCCGCGGTGGAAAAGCACAACGTTTTATGGGGAAAGGAGCGTGATGCAGTTTACCGGTTCACTGCATTTCATCGAAATGCAATTAAAAAAAAGGCATGTTTATAGCTTGTATTGTTTGCTCAAACTCTACTTTCATTCGGTTTCAAATTGTTTAAACTGTGCTTGTTAAACTTTCTGCAACCTTCTATGGCAAAAAAACTGACCATCAAGTTTGTGACGAAACCACCATCTTCAACACATATTGCAAAACTATTGCATTGGAAGACAAAAAGTAATAGGTTTCGAATAAAAATAAAAAAGTACGAACTGCACCAACATTGAAGGAAACTTTTCCTTTTCATTCCATGTTTGTGTCACAAGAAGAAAAGGGGGAAAAACTTGAGATTACTTTCAACCACCGGAGCTAGCTAGTTTTCACTCAAATAAACCTTGACAGTAAAGCTAATGGTTGGCTAGTGAATCCATACCGAGTTGCGGGTATGTTTCTTTTCATTGGTTTATCATGCGAGCAAACAAAAGTACCTGAACCGTTTGACTGCATCGAGAAAACTTGCGACAACTACTTCAATCCGGATGCCAGAAGATACTCTTGAAATCGTCAAAATTTCGTTTATTTTTAGAACTCGAAGGATAATTCCCGGATGCGCTCTAATTTCTCACAGGAGGTTGTAAAGTTCGTTTTTTACCCCTCACAGGGTGTATAAAGGGAAGATTACCACTGGAAGTTGGTGGATTATATTTGTGGCAAAGGTGCGTCTTCCCCGAAACTACCAGTCGGTGACAGTTTCGGTTTGTTGAATCGAGCAGGAACTTCTACCCGATTCGCAGATGAAACTTTTATTCAGTTCTGATTCATTGCCGATGGTTCTGGTTATTCTTTTTTCCTCTAAAATATCCTTTGACCAGCACGAACTTTCTTTGCCACGGTGCTTTTGTCCCTGCCCTTGGACCACGCAGTTCGCTTTAACGTAAAGAATCGGATGAGTAAGTGGGAAAGTTTGCTTTCGCCTTTTTTCTATTTGCTCAGATGACTGTGCAAATGATAACTCCGGATGACATTTATTAAATTTAACTTTTAATTATATGTAAATTTCCTACTTCTGATGAAAAGCGAATTTACAGGCTGCCTTCCGGTGCAGCAAAAGGAAGAACTTCCGTGAGAAAGTGTCCGGTGGTTTACTGCGTTTTCCGTTTTGATATAGCTGATAATCCACTTTTCTGTACGAATTTCGATTATGCTAATGCGTGTGGTGGAAAAATAGTTCCCTCCTTCCTCCTCACGCCATTACGATAAGGAAATGGGGGAACATTCCGCGATTGCATTTTGATTGTGGCATTTGTTTTCGATTGAGAAGGATAATCAGTTTGCGTAGCGATATTCCGGTTGAAAAAAGAATCATGAATCAGCATGAATTCGCCACCATCCTGACTTCGATTCGAACAAATGGCTCCTGATGGCACTGTTCTCCCGATGTCACCACCATTGTGCTGAGGTGCTAATGATCACTATCAAGCACAAGAAGGCACGAACACTTTGGTGTAATTTTCTCGCTCGCGAACGTAACGCCATTTAGAAGATAATGAACCACCTGTTAGTGATCCTTTTACAGCATTGTTTCTACAGGGAGGGTTTTCGTAAGGTTCGGTATGGTGTAACAATTATCCGCCAACCTTCTCGGGCTTGGTACTGCCATTTGGGGACCAATTGTCATAGTCATCTAATGGATGTACATTGTGTTTCGTGTGGTGTTTGAGCAGACTCGTGATGAATGATGGCAGTTAGGAGTAGCTTAAAAAGGATTTCAAAATAAAATTAATAAGAACAGTTATTGCAGTTTTTATGATGGGATCAGTTTATTAAGTTAAGTTCAAAATTTATTCAAATGAAAAACTATGAAAATGATTAATAATTCGTGACTGGAAGGTTGAAACTTAGACCAGATACTTATTGAACGATACTGTGCCAAAAATAAGACTCATCTATATGAAGTTTTTGATAATTTTCTGCAGTTGCATGTGATTAAATAATATGTATTTGAATCCAAACATAATTAAGAGATAGATAAAGAGGTTGCAGGATTACCTGTTCATCGTTCTATCGTCTAATTTAATTTACCTCCAAAAATAATACATAAATTGGTGGCTTTTAATTATCACTTCTGGCGAGTAAAATTGCCACAAACAGGTATCGGAAAGCAATCAGCTGCAAATAGTCTTGGCTTGGTACAAAATATGCACATCAATTACGCAAAATCATCTAATCAAATATGCCCACCGCTTGTGACGAGCGTTAACCACAACGATTCATTTTCCAACCAAGACCCAGATGACAAAAAAAAAAACGCCTTCAAACCGGAAACTGGTCGTTTGGGGTTTCTATTGCGTGGAAATTGAAACCAAAAGCGAGAGAAAAAGAAACAAAACCACACACTTTAATTGCATTAACCGGGGAATCAAAGGACGGGGAGGAGAAGACAAAGAAACAGCCGGGACCGGAATTGGGTTGTGTGCAAAGAAAAGTGGCTCTATTCGTCGCCGGCAATGCCACACGGTGATTTTCCGCCGGTAGCTTTTCGCGTCCTACGGGGAATGAAAGAAAAACACCTGAATCAACTGAAATAAAATTTTCGGCCCTGGGTATAGAACCCGCCCGGCAGGCCTACCGAAAGCTTGAGTAAACAATTATTCAAACAGCCAAGCACGACAAACTGGACGCTGTAGGCGATTTTGCCCCCGCCACGTATCTTCGACGTTTGTTGTTGGAGTTTAAGGACCAAAACCGCCCCTGCTCGGCCGTGCCAGATGCAAGGCAAACTGGCCTGATTCGCTTTCTTTGAAAGTTTGTAGCTTACTTTTCTGGTTGGTGCGGTTTTCCTTCGGGGGTTTGGCACGGTTTTTGGCCACATTTGTCTATGCCTACAGGAAGGAGTCCCACACAGTATTTAATCACATACAGCGTTTATGCAGCACATTTGCTAAATTGGCAAAATGTTAAAGTCGATTCGAACGAGATGGGGAAGCGGAAAAAAAGAAGCGTTACTCGCCGTAATCCGAGGGGAACAAACGATGAATGTCTAGATTAATTTATTTTCATTGTCCGTTCCTCGCGTTTCACCTTAAAGCAAGTGAATTATCTCGAGAAAAACACCATTGTGAAAATGTTACCAAACTGCTGTATCATAAACTGCCCTTTTATTGCGTTTTCCATTGACGATACGCATGCCAGATGATCGACACGGTGTTCAATTCGGGTTTTCGGTAAGGGTTTTGGGAGGGTGGACAACCGACAACTTAATTTTCCCTTAGTTCCATATCCTTCAGTGCGTTGCTTGATGCTGCGGGGAGATGGTACTATTAATCAGTGGTTTATTTTGTAGTAGCCATCGCTAGACCGTCGATGATGGTGCGAATGCACTGGTGCTAATTCGTAAATTATGTAAATTTAATAGATCCAGCCACATTGCTACCATTTACACAAGCGCGTGTAATGCTTGGTTTCTTCATTGATGTTGCCATCTGTGAATGGCGTTCGGTGTGCGTGGAAGGTGTGTTAAAACACTAATTATGATAATTATCGATTAGATGAAGCCCAGTTACCACCGCTGAAATGCAGAACAACTTCCTGAGCTAGCAACACTGAGAGGAAGCATAGCTAATTTATCAATTCTGAACTAAAAAAACAAAAGGATAACCAGTTTATTTTGAGTTAATAATATACTATTATCGTTTATGTATCTGTACATTATTTATTGAATAGCTAGTAGTGCTTAGTATTATTTTATTTAGTTTTGAATTCGAAGCAGCATAAAATATTCTTATTTATCCTATTTTTTAGCGCCAGTTTTTTGCATCTTTTAAACATTAGCGTAACTTTTATTAAGTGATCTATACACTCGTAACCATTTATGACAGTATTCCCTAAAACGCATCTCCCTCGCACAGACGAAAGCCTTCAGAAATAATTGTACAAATGAAAATAAATGAACGGCTCCAATAAACACCTTAAAACGACTCCCGCTGCTTTTAGTTGACGTAGATCAATGCTTCTTCAGGACTGCAGTGTAGAGGGAAACAAACAAACACTCTTCAAACAAGGGTGCGAACTGGCTCTGTCCCCTGCCTGTTCAATCTTTCTTCCGCGGATTGAGGTAACATTAGTGCTATTAATGCGCCAGCGTGCAGGAAAGAAGGGACCGCGCAGCTTGCACGGAAAAATGAATCTTGACGTGACGTACCATCTGTCATCCTCATGTGTACCTCGTGTGCAATTCATAACGTTGGCATTGGCCTTCTAACTTTCCGGCCTTGCTTTAAGTGGGTAAGATAAGCTAGAAACTATTCTTAAAATCCAAACGAATGAATGCATTCTTTCTATTGCGTTTTTCTGGCGCCAGCCACAAACTACAAGAAGGGAGAACAAGAGATCATTTGGGTAGGAGCAGCATCGGAGACGTTTTAAATAGGATGGAACTAAGCGATGATAACTTAATTGAGAACCCCACGATTATTGAGCCACGCTTCTGTTGAGAAATTACAGAACGGAAAAACGAAATATGCACAGTGCAGTTTAATCATCATAAGAACGCATCGCGTTTGGTTCTGTCAGTTTCCATCAGAGACAAAATGACAAATCACTTCGGTGCACAGTGGATGTGTTTGGGTGTTATAAATAAACGGCGTTAGTGTTAAGATTCGAAAAAGGAAACAAAATAAAATGAATGAAAGGAACGGGAAATGCATGAGATAACTGCATCGTTAACTGCATCGATGAGTAATCAAGCAATGATGCTGATGGCTGAATGGTTGGTTTGGAGGATATGGTTTAAGTGTCTATATATACATACGTATGCATTAGAGTAATTCGAATGACTCACAACATGGGATGCTAACGATTGAATAGCTAATTATTTGTTGTAATTCCTCGGAACACATCAATCTGAAAATTCGTACAAATATTTCACAGCTAACATAGGAAAATGATAAAAATTATTAAAAAATATTGCTTTTTACTTACATTAATCCCTCATATGCCGTCCGTTCATTAATTATTGTCAGTGCACTTCCAACCACACCAGACATCAATTTGAACAGTTCTCCTTGTCTTGTCTATCGAGGAGCAAATATTTACCAGTCAATCACATTATTTACGTTCAATTTACATCCTCATTGACTTGCTCGGGCACAGCGCGTGAAAGTCGTTGCATAATTATTAATATTTGAAGCTGACCCGCCCTGGTAAACCACTCGTGCTGACGTGCCGACCCGAGAAGATAGTGGTGTTAAATTGAAAATTACTTTCAGCATAAAGAATACGACCAATATGAGCAATCAATCACCATTAGCACACCAGTGAACAAAACCATCACGAACAGTCCCCGGGAAGTGGTCATCATCTTTCTTCCCAACGGTGGTTGTGAAATATGCATTCTTCTGCTTTCCAACTCACCCGTTGCTCAATACAATCGGATTCGGATCGAAGCAAAAGATGCACGGTGATGACTGTTTATTTACACATAAATTTATTCTCGTGTTTCTTTTCCGATATGTTTTGTTCGCACGATTGAAAATCATCACTGATGATGGTTCATGCGTCCGTCACTGTCAGTATCAGCTTTTACAGCATGTAGTAAATAATTTTTATTATTAATTTGAGAAGAAAAATAATGTAGGTTATAAATTATTTCAATTAATTACGAATTTTCCAGTGCACATAGGAAAGAAGGGATGTTTATATTAAAACAAATTTATTGTCTTCCAGTTTTGAGGCTTTAAAACTGGGAGTATGGTCGGGTTATAAGAGATGTCGTGAATAAATTTCTGTTTCTGAATTCATTTTCCATAACAGAAAAGCCATGTTTCAGTGATTTGTCACCTCAGCGATTGTCAGTGAATGGTGATCTGGTCTGCGTACGTGTTAGTGGTGCAGAAATTAAAGACTTAAGATACATATTCATCGATTTAAACATTCTCTAACCGTCCAGATTGCATCGTCTATGTATCTTACCTTCATCGAGCGTACGAATCACCATCCTGCCCAACTTTCATGCTTGCAACTGCATACTTTCGATTCACCCAACTGCAGCTGCATCAACACGTAACGGGATGAAACGAACCGTTTGCTGATTTGCATGCCCCCTTTAGATGCTCCAAAGAAGGTTCAACAGGGTTTGGCTGTCTTTTTTCTTCCCCTGTTGCCGTCCGGTTCTTAGGATGAAGCCGGCCAGCTTTCTTGTTGCACTGGTGAGTCAAATATTTGCGTGGTTCAATATTTATGAAGACATTAATATCGAGCATCTCTCATTCCCATCGCCCCATTAGGTGGATGGAAACTACAGACAAGCGAGGAATAATGTGGGTACGGTACCTTTATTCCAACGAACCTCCCCACGATGCAAGTGATCCTGCGGGGAACGGAATGTTCCTTTTTGAACCGAGCGAAAACCGGACACAAATATTGACCGCAGACAAATGTTTGTGTCATGACGCAATTTAATGAAAAGAGTTATCTGCTTGAAGAAGAGAGAAAATCACTCCCGAGGAACGTGTAAATGATCCTGCTTGAACGTCATCATTATAAAGCAGCAGAACGCATTAAATGACCATCTCAAACAACGGGGAAGGACTTTTTGAATAATGACCCTCGATTTAGTGTTAATTGAAAAGCAAAAGCGAGTAGGGTGAAGGGGACAAAGTACCCACAACCGCACCGGTACGGAAGGGTTGCATTCGGACAGGGAAACGGGGTTGGTTTTGCAGACTAAAATAAGCAACCCCTCCACGACGGTGTCGTTTTACACGAAAGGATCCTGTCAGGATGCAGCGTATTTTTTTATAACATAATCCGATTACGCTGAGTTTGGTTGGTTGGCATTACTATTTTGTTTGCCTTGCAAGGAAGAATAATTTCTTGCGAAGAAAATTCTCATTTTACGGATGTGCGTTTACAATTCAATTAAGATGTTCAATTATTTTCCGGGAACGTTTTGATTGCGATGGAGAAAAACAGTTTTGGGTGAGTGCCAGATTATTATCGAGAAACACTCATGGCGCATCGAATAATATGTGTGCAAAGGGATTTTAAATGATTGTCAGTTTGGTGTGTTTTATATTAACAGATTTTCCCCTGTAGGTAGTGACAAAAATGCCATGTCTTGTTAAAATTTGCCATTCTGGGTTTAATTTAATTCCGTCATAATCTTTATCGTTTTGTTCCCACATAAACTTCATTTATCACATAACTTGTGTGTGATGTCTGAATGTATGATTTCAATGCGACATTCTAGGATTATGGGTGTTTTTCCTAAACTTCTACATGCAAATTATCTTTCAAAAATTGAAACCGCTCGACTTCTCTTTCGTATCGTTATTATTGGTGCTTTGGAAATTTTGTTTCAACACTTGTATCATCGGTCACATAGAGATTGAGAATTATTCAAATTCATGAAGAAGGATTTTTTTGGGGTATTCTGTAGGCCTTTAAACAAGCAACCAAAGCAAGCAAATGCAATATTGCACATTTTTTTGTCAAATCCGTCAGCCTATTCAACCCCGGATCAGTGCACTAAGCTGTGGTCGAGCTTGTATCATATTAACAACGACGTAATATTCGGTTTTCTGAATCCCAGCGTTCTAGGGAGCTTTTCGCTTCACAATCATCTCCACCAGAGCTGGCCTGCAGGGTGGAGAATTCGCCAACCCTTTCCTGAAAGGGTTCCGTAACTACCGATGATAGTTTTCTCAAGGCGCCTTCCCTTGGCTGTTACGATAAAGCTTTTTCGTTTTTGTGAGGATAACAGCATCACCCACTTGAGCACATAACATCAAAGAGAAAAATCCCACACTCTGCGGCCCTTGGTGTGGTTGTGTTTGAATTCGACAGCTGTATGCATTATGCTTTGAATGTGGTGATGAACATCGTCTTTTTGAACGTATTAATGTTAAAGTTTAATGTAAAGTAATAAATCGAGAATACATCTTGTAACCATGCTTTTCCAAAGATGTTAATGTATTTTCAACTCGAAAGATGCAAAAGATTATGACCCTTTCCCTCGCATGTGCAATAGGATCGCTTTAATCCCATAATGTCAGTATCTCCTTTGTCCGTGCTATGTCTAGAGGTTTCTTTGCACGTTCGAAATCCTTTTTCGCTACTAAGATGGAGCTCGTGTTCTTCGATAAAGATGGAAGGACCAAATATATTCATACCGACGTACCAACCCTGGATAGGGAGACTACAATTTCCGGTGCTCGGGATCAAAAACGGGCTGAAAAGGTGGACGATGCGAACTGCAAGGGTAAAGCTTTGTGGTGCAGTACAACAATTTGTTTGATTTTTCATTATTTGTATAAATCATGAGTAGCGTTGAAAATTTAAAAAGTGGATGTGAAAATTAAACAATATAACGTTGTTGTTTCGCTGTTGCGGGCACATTTGAATCTGACATGGAGGGCAAAAATGTATCATTTCATTCCAATCTGCTTATTAGGCTATTGATTGCATCCCTGTTTGATGATGTACAACAATGCTCTATCTGTTGCTGTGCAATGCTTTCTTTCCTTCTACGTTTCTCTCCTTATCCTCAAAAGGTGGAGTGACGTCTTCTTTTCATTTGGAAAAAGGAATAAATGAAAGGATGTATTTCCTTATCCCATGAATGCAAGAATGGGGATTCTAGTGCCGTGCTGGGCTGTTGCAACAGTTTTCCCTTATCGTAATGATGATGATGCTTACGGTGAAGATATGCTGTGAGTGCCTTGGAAAATAACCCAACAAAGCAATACGAAGCAAGTGTATTATTTTCCTTGCCCACTGATACTTACAGTTTTATACTTCGCGCTAGTGTGAAAGAGTGTGTTCGCATGCTTGCTAGCAGCTTGTACTTTTCCATTAGTGAATTCCGGCAAAATGGTAAAGATGCAATTGTACATAGTGGTAACATTTTCCAATGGCGATGCTAAAAAGATTTGCAATAACAAAAGGTAGAAAGCAGTGGGAAAAAAGGATACAAACCTTAACCGTTTTTTCCCATTTCTGCACATGCTTGTACACTTTGAATTTCATGTTTGGAGAGGGGGATAGAATTAAGGACCATCCTCATGGCTGGAGCTGGAATGTAAGTTTGTATTGTGAACCGTAAAGTCCGATAAGAGAGGCTAGAATGCATAATACACCGCCCAGCAATCACAGCGGTGAAATGATGCGTTTAATGGATGCAGTTCGTTTGCAAGGCTGTGTCTTTAGTGCGGTTGCACTATGCAAAGTGAGTGAAATGTACCATGTAAATGATGATAAGGTATTATTGATGCATACATTGTTATTTATAATACATATGATTATTAACAACTTGTTTGTTTATTATATTTTTATAATAGTTCTGATAATAGTCTTAGGACTTCCTAATTGCCGCCAGTTACATGTTTCGTTAAAACATGTTTTAAGCAACTAAAACACGAAAATCTTCCCTGATCAATCATGTTCAATAAATTTCTATTATTTTTTTCACGAGCAACGTTTCACATAAGTGTCCTTGATTCACGTGAACGATAGTGATCTTTACACAAGAACACATGCACGTGCATCTTTGCTTCATGTAGCAACGAATTCACGAGCCTGATCATTATCTTTCTTTCACATCTTAGTAAATGACTTCATCGCATCGATTCAGTATTATCAGAACTTTTTTTTTCTCCTTATACCAAGATACCGGAGAAAGCCTTGCATTCGAATTCAATTCAGCTGTCCTTCTGAATTAAGCCACGTGTCATTTTTCGTTGGGCATAGGAACAAAAAACGTCCACAAAATGCAAGTGAAAATGCTAATGTAAATAATGATCGTTCCTCTCTTTCCTTCCAAATAACTGATGATTGATGAAAAGGTTATCGTTGCGTATAGGAATAAAATGGTTCCACAATTGGACATAGAGCGAAATACGGAGAACATATACTACCATGAAAAGGAGATAAAAGAAAAGCGGTAATTCATTAGTATGATTGTATTTCAACAAGGGTGTTTTCGGAACTAGCATACATAAATTCCCCGTTCTAACATTCTCCTCGCGTTCAAACGTTTAATATTATCACCCTTCTACTATGCTATAATTTGTTTCCATTTTACACTCTACTGTCCCGGGGGCATAGAATATTACAGTGCTGCCACCCACAACGGTTGAAGGTCGAATGTGCTTTTTTTATTTGCCACGTTTAACTCCTCTAGTATAGAACATTCCTTCTTTTTGAATAAAAAAACGAAAGGAATTATAATTATGATCCTTTTTTATTCGCATTATTCAAATTTTTGGTATTTTCCCTTTTTATTAGAATAATCGACCGTTTTTTGTTCTAAAAACTAATAATAATGTGAAAGATTATGTAAAAAAATGCGCAACAGTAACAACAGTAAAAACAGCGAAAGCCTACGCTACGGCGGCACCCCTTCAAGGGAAAGAATTGAATAGGAAAAAATGAAATTCAGAGTTAGGAATGCGATCAAACAATTTTATCCTCCCCCTGCTTGGCGGTAGGAGTCATTCAGGCACATTCCTCTCTGCATGATAAACAAAACTTAGACCCCCCTGTGGATCATGAAGTTTTCCCCGAGAATTATTATAATAATGCACATTACCGTGCCTCTCTCGTTTAGCGCCCTTTGCGTGCCAGCAAGGACATCGTTCACCCTGGATGGCACGAGCCGATGACAATAAAAATTATCTATTGTCGAGTGGCTGTTGTCTCCAGTTCGGTTCACGATTTGTTCCCTTTTTCGTTTCGCTTGAATCACCGGAAGTTGTATGTCCGTGCGTGCGGCAACTTCCGTAGCTAATTCCCGCTTATGTTACGCCGTGTGTGGAAAATCCTGGTGGTAGGTTGTGACTTTCCACCAGTATGCCGTAATTTTTCATTTGCGTAATGTGGCCTCCACGGGACAGCGATGTAGTAGTACTGCAGCCATTTCTACGAAAGGGGAAGTGCTCGCATCATCCGGATGCAACGTGTTCATACAAGCGGTGGAACTATTTTTGTGCTTGTAGTTAGCAGATTTGTTCACGGATTACCGAGTAGCGTGTGCATCATTATCATCGATATTCTAGGTATCTATTGAAACTGATTTTAATTTCAATGCGATATGGTTCAATGACTCGTAACTGGGGAATTTCCCTTCGATAGGATCATTGGGGCTAATGTGAGGGAAATTGACAACTTTACAAGTAGTTGTATAAGGAGATCGCGTCATAAAATTACTGCTAAGCCTTCACATTTCTATTATCAGGTTATTGAAGTCTTTCACACATGAAGCAGTTTACCAGTGCATTAGCTTATTTTTTGATAAGGATTTTTATCTTATTAAAACATAAGATTAAAGAAAAACATTAAACATTTATGTCTTTGGTTCGCCTTCTAGGTGAAGAGCCCTGCATTGGTGGATGAGTATGTTAGTTCAACTGATATTCCGCTAGATGGCTCTAGAAAAATATATGAATGAACTTGTTGTGAGGATTGTTCATTCGCTTTGAAATTGTGTGTTATCAAATTTGTTGTTGGTTACGATGAGAAAAAAAATAATGTAAATGAAAAAAATTTGTTGCACCTCTTCTTTTAACAAAAAATATTATTTTAAACTTTATTCTTTTCTTTAGCTTAAGAAATGTATCGTTCAATTTTATTCAAACAGATTAATGATTTAAATTTTGTACGTATTTTTGAATTGTCGCAAGTGCACAAAAGTCAAGTAACAAAAGGACTTATCATATGTAGCCAGCAGTTCTGCTGATTGCAAACTAACTTCGGATGAACAAGTTTCCGTAAAAACCCGGAATGTTTACCATGCTCTCGTACAACGTTCGGATGTCTCCGAATGAATGGGTTCGGATGGCGAAGGTTGAATGAATGTTTTCGAAGAAACATGCAAACTGAGAGAGAAACAAAACATTTATGCTATTTATGTTCGGCAACAAACGAAGCATAGGAAATGAATTTTAATTCCGCTTTGTCTCTCTCGCAGCTTCGGGTTCGGAGTGTTCATTATAAGAGATAAAAGCAGTTCGCTGACGGTTAATTGAAAGTAACGTATTGCGAAACCATAATTTAAAAATGTAATGATACAACTATGACTTACTTCGCGAAATTTAATTATTGCTTACTGTATGTATTAAACTTAATAAATATGCAATAAATTTTTCATTCATCATTTTACTCAGAAAAAATGGTCCAAAAATTGGATAATGAATCCATCCGGCTCGTGAACGGGGAGAGCAAAACATCTGCGCATTTCGTACACGCATTCCAAATTCACGGATACCACAAATGGGTTCATGGATTCATTCCTTCATCAGTCTGCTTTTGAATCGCGCGGAAGGTGAGCACGTTTCGTTGCTGTTTGCGAGTTCGCCAGCAAAAGTAAAACGTTACGCACAAACCCCGTGCGTTGTTGCTGGATATTGTAGCTAAAAATGTAAATTTTTCGAATATATTATGTTATTCATTTAACAAATAAAGCTTGTGGAATTGGTCAAAAAAGTGTTTGGGAGAAGGAAGTGAAATTGTGGCCGTTTGTGCATGTTTCGTTTAATCAGTTACAGCAATAACCGGTAAACTAAACAGTGCCAAAAGTGTAGTGTAAATGTGTTATAAATTACAATTCACTATAACTCTGTGACAAATGCAGCATTAATAAGTTACTATAATCGTGCCAAAGTCAAATCAATTAAAAAACAAACCAAAACTGTGCTATTGTTTATCAAAGTTTGGGTCTAAATACCGATCTCCTGATGATGACTCTTAAAAGAAAAACACCTTGAAAAGGGATAAGTGTGCCTTTGTGCTTTGTGGTCGTGAATTGAAAAAGTTATTGGGTTGTTGAAGAGGGTCACATTTTAATAACAAAAAGAAAACCTACGCTGAAACGGAAAGAAAAAGGTCGGCGGCATGCTGCTTCATTCATAAAGGCTGGCTGATACTACCGGGAGAAGAAAAAAAGCCGCGGGATGGAAAAGAAATTCAATGAAACTGTTGGAGATGTAGCGGCCATGTTTTGCGTACACCAGATCAACGCAGAACAAGGAAAAGCGAGCCGACTGTTGGTTCTGCACAAGCAAAGAAAGGACGCGGCCTCGTTGTAAGCCCTGTTCGGCAAACCGTAAGCATCCGAACGAAGCTTCAGTTTGTGAGTGGTGGTTTCCCCGGGAAACCGCTATTTGGATGGTAGTGAAATGAGTGGGTGATAAGTACCGGTGTGAAAATTGCGAATCCCAACCGGTCGTTTGTGCGCCTTTGGAAGGCAATGGAACGTTACAACCGAACGCTCGGCCGGAATTGAAGCGAAGCGGCTCCACCAGTGGGTGGCATCATTGGGGGAGTACTGTGGAAGAAGCCTGTTGGTATTTCTTCTGATAGCATGGGAGAAAGCACCAGAACATCAACTGTTTTTCATACGGTTCCTTTTTGCTAAGAAGAACATGTGGTGATCTGAAATGCTACCTTCTAAAGACTTCTCGTAGGCACAGCTCTAAAACATTCATACAGGAAGTAGGTAGTTCCGTTTGCTTCTGTACGGCTAAAAATTCTAAAAAGATCACCCAGAAAGAACTGTTGCAATATGCATCGTAAAAGATACGAAAATAGGTTTACCCATTTTTTGCTACTGCTGATTGTTCTTCGTAGAATATAATGACAATTTGTGATTATTTACTAATCGACCCCTTTTTGCCGTCTTTACCTAAGCTTTTTTCAATGTTCCTGAAGCTATCCCCATGAAAAGGGAATGGTTGTGTAGTAAAGTTCAAATTGCCAGAATGGTCTCTCATCTCCAGTTCCCCAACTCGTTACTGTCGCAAACGGACCTCAGCAATCCCGGAAATTAAGTCTGCGGATTTGCAGATTGTTCCGACTCAACTCCACGGCCGATGGCGTTGGACAGCTTAAGCGTTTCATTTTGAGTGCGTTTTTCGCGTATACTCGACTAACAACAGTTCAGCGCTGATGTGAAGTTAAGCGCGAATGAGAAAAGGATTTTTTATTCATTTGATTTTTTTTAACAACACAGCCACTTCTGAGCGTTGGGACTGTTGTTGGGCGCAGCATATTAGCACTGGGCTGATGGCCACCGGCGTGTTAACCTGCACGACCCGGCGATGAATAATTAATCGCAGGTCATTCATTATAAACGAGTCCGGGTATCCGGCAGCAAATAGCAATAGGCCCGACGGTTAGAAACCGTGAATGAGGACTTAATTAAAAACAAAAAAATTCTGAAAAGGGGTTCAAAATATGTCTACCAGACGTGGGAGGGAATCAATCTGATGTGGAGCCAATCCTCGCCGCAGATTGCAAAATTGTTTGCGTGCAAGTGCGGATGATAGCCTGAAGGATTGTGTATAGGGATATATATTTTACCGCCAGACGGTCTGGAGATAACCTTCAATTTTTGGGACCAGTTTGATTGATTGATTGAGGACGATGGATCGATTTTGATTGACGTAGCGTGTTTCTCCCCGGAACATAAAAAAAGATCGCAGCACGATCGCACATCTCGAGGCAGGAAAAAAACAAGTGCAGAATTATCGGAATTAAGAATTATTGGAATTAAGAAGTGAAGCTGTAAACGTAAATATATAAACAGGGATATGGTTTTGTGTGCGAAAAAGAATCGCCCATATCGCCACTTAGCCGAACACCATCTCAGCAACCCTGTATATTGAATTGATGTCATTCACACTTGCTTAACGTGCGCGTGTGTAGTGTGCGGCTGTGATTTTGCTGGTGCAATGAAGCTCGCTTACTTCTCGGTGCAAGTAATCGAACATCACTCTTGGGCGGCATTTTGACACAGATAAAAGCATGTGAACTGTTTCAACCAGAGTGAAAGTGAAAATTGATTGCTGCACAAAAGTGGAAGAAGGGGAAACACAACAAATTTGTACACAAAAGTTTTCTCTTTTACTCGGCTTTGATTCAATTTCGTGATTCGTTTCTCATAAGCGTAGCAGCGCCAACGGTTAGATGTTTCTGTGCCAAAACCTGATATCTAGTACCAAAATGAAGATGGAAAAAAGAGTTGTGCTTTGAAAGTGTTCGGAAAAGTGCCAAGTGAACGCAAATGAAAAAAAAGTGTGTGAAAAATAATTATAACAAGAGTTATAAAAGTTTTTTTTCTTGTTTCTCACCTTTATACTCCATTCTCTATATCGATTTTTGAAAAGTGTTGTTGAAAAATGTGCAAATAATCGAATCGAAAGTGAAATTTATGCATGCGTATGTGGTGTTTGCATTAGTGAAACGATGGAAGCAATGTTCCACAGGGCCTACTGCTACGGTTGCTACGTTTCGCTTTATCTATCCAATAAAGCGCGATTGATGCGGAAGATGAAGGTGCTAGTGTTGGTGTGATGTTTTGTGAATCCTTTGTGTGCACCTGTTAGCCGTAGGTAGAAGATGTACAAAGTCTGTCCGCTACCCGTAGAAGGGGTACACGAGTGTTAGAAGAAAAGAGTAAGGCCTACCTTACATTGGTGTACGCAATTCATAAAGGTTGAAAGAGAAAAAGAATTAGCAAAAACGAGGAGCGAAAAACATCATCATCATTAGTGTGCGTGTCCGTTGAGCAAGCAGAAGTAGTAGTATTCAAACAAGAAACGGTCATTACTAAGTTCCCGGTTTTAGGACGCGCCGCAGAAGGCAATCATCATGGTGGATATAAGCTCAATTATCGAGGGAACTGTCAAGTTTCGGGATGGAAAAAAGGTTAGTAGAATGAAATCAACATAACCTTACTTTTGTGGGTGAAGGAATGAAGCACTAATTGCCGACAACAATCGTATCGTAGGGAGAATAGCCGTCCGGCTTCCGAGTTTACTTTGATCATCAGCATTGCTTTTGCTGCTTACGATAATTTTTTTAAATATTTGTATCTCTTCGTTTTCATTAGCAGTTACGTTTCATGGAGCGTCTTCCGTCTAATATTTTGCAAAGTTTTGATGTAGAAGAGGCCATGTGGGAAGCATTCGTTGGTTAATTGAACCCTTCTTAAAATAGCAGCTGGTCCTTCCATTATCAGAGGGTCTTGTCAGATTTTCATTCAACTAGCACAAGTCTATGAAGTTAGATTCAAAGCTATTATAAAGTGGAAAAATTTCTTGTACTCAATACGTCGGTTTAAGGACATCGTTTTAATATCTTTTAATGTCTTTTTGAATTTTGAAGTTAAAATCTTGTTATGTGCTTTTTTTCGAAAGCAATTCTGCTATGTATGGTTATCAAATTTGAGGCCAGCTTAGTGTAACGTTTCTGGGAATGAAGTTTAAACTCCTTTTCAAGTTTTGCCTAATTGGGCGCCCTGTTTGTTCGACCTTGAAGGAAAACCAACCCACAACACCACACAAAGCCTGATGGGAATTTTCCACGCTCAAGACTCCGTATTACTTGATAATGGTTTTTCCCATTCAACTTCTTTCCCAAGCATACACATACAAATATACTTGCCTTTGTGGGATGGTGGAATAAACGGTATAAAAACAAAAATACAAGCTTTGCGGTGGAGTTTTCTGCGTAACGAAAATGAACCACAAAAAAAAGTAGGCCCAACCAACGCACATAGCGAACTCGTTAGATTGGAGACCAATGGAAGCAAGTGTTTTTCTTTTATTTTGAGATTTTTTTTTCATTAATTTTTGCAGGAAGCCTCTCGGCAGTCTGGTTGAGTCAGTCTTGCTTTTTAGCTAACATTTTTTCCACGGTCTGCTGGACGTCATGTCTTTCCACTGACGATGAGATGGTTATGATGGTGAAAGGTGACCGAAAACGATGGTGGAGAAAATTCCTCCCCCTCATTTCATAAGAAACGGCATAATGACCTTCGGAGTGATTTGCAAAAAATGGGAAAAATGAAGAAAAAAATCTTTGCCCGAAAAAGCCGAATGTCGGTGATGACGCGGCACCTCTCCGGTCCGGTCGGAGTGGAGCAGAGCATGCCCAATGATTATTTCGGGCCTCGGGTTTGCCGGCTGGTTATGGATGGAAGTAATTTCGTTAGTCTATAGTTTTGGCCATTGGCTCGCACCGGCGCAAGAAACTTTCTCACGAACTTCCTCCTTTTCGGCAATTGCAAAGTCTTGCTTCGGAGGTACCACCAACACTACTACGTGACTGACTTGAATGACTGGCCGAAAGTTTTGTTGCGGAAAAGTTTGCAGCTCCCCGTTTTCCACCGTGTTTCGTTGCTGTACCATCCATTATAGGAGAATGCCACCAGTCCTATGGAGTTTGTAAGGTGTCGTAGTGAGGTGCCCAAAGTTGGTCTACACTGTGGTTGGTCGCGAACAACTTCAAATGTGTTTTAGAGCCCGTGGTCTTCCGGACATGCCTTCCAAAAACGGATATGTTTCATTTGCGTCGGGTTCTGGATGATGCGGGCGGAGGAAACGTCGCTTTCTTGTGTGCCGGAAACTTGCATCCCATTTCACTAACAACCTGTCTTAGCCGTAGAACCCTGAGTGGTGCGGGTTGTGGACATTGAAGTTCTCTATTTCATCCAGCGAGACGACTGATCGTAATCCGATTAGACATTTTGCATTTATGCATTCAGCAATATTCTCCATCAGCTTGGTACTACACTTTCAAAGATATGAACGACACGACGCATATGCTCTACCACAGTGTTGGGTAAACTTATTCCTTACACCAACGGCTTTCAAAAGGGAAGCTTGAGCTCTTGAAACGATACGTCGAACCGGAGCGTGGATCACCACATCCAAGCGCTCCCAAGAAAACGCACCATGAAAGTCTGGAAGTTATGATATGCATTTTTCATCCCAACCTCGGATTGATTACGCTCGTAGTGTTCCCTGGTGCTGGATGCGGAGGAAATACCTGCCAAGGTGGTATGGTGGGTGCCTATGAAACGTAAGAAAATTAATTTTCAATAATTAAAACCAGACTCCATCGGCTCAGATTTACGTGTCGAGCTCTGTAGCCCCGTTCGGCGTCGTTTGCAAAGACTGCACACCAAAAGATACTGTTCACAAAACGGACATGGAACTCCAAGGTTTGAAGGGTTGAGTAAACGAGGACATGATTTAGGTGAGGGATTACGTGTGTAATCTCGGTTGCAATTTAATCGAACGTTCCACTCGTCATTGACGTATGAGAGTTTTGGAAGGGGGTGTGTTTTATGGATTATAAAAGCGAATTGATTTAAAAATCATTTACGCACGGGATGGAATATTGAGATATTATTGTTGCATAGCGCTTCGCATAGAATAGTTTCGTTCGAAACGAGCTTTACAAAAAAAGAGTAAATAATTATTTTTGCAAAACTACTTCATAATCTCTCAGCTGATGCGCAAAAAAGCCGTCGTTGCACGTGTATTTGACATTCGAAGTATTTAGCTTTCCATCGCTAATCGCCCAAGAAATCACGATTTGTTCAACTCCCAACTTCAAACATCAAAGCCCAAACTCCGTACCACGTTGAACGTTTGATGTGATCCGTTTCGTTTCATCCACTACCGAAAAGGGCAACATTTTCGACTGAAAAGATTAGTGGCCACACTTCATACCTAGAGCGTAGTCGGTAGTTTGTGGCCATCATCATCATCATCACCATCACTGGCAGTTCTCCGATCGATCGATAGGCTCCCCGGAACAGTCTAATTCGGCCCCTATCTTGACACTTAATCGATAACCACGCGCTTACATTTCGCGAACACGTTTGATGTAGTCGATTCATTATGATGGTGTATGGTTGATGTAAGGGCAGATGAAGGAGCAGTTGAAGGTGGTGTGGTTTAGAGGTCGTCGATCTGTGGTTTGCATAAGAGGGCCCCCACTGACGGGTTGATAATTTGCTGATAAAATTACTGTAATCATATCGAGGCATCGTTGCGTCATTCGTTACAAGAGATGCAGGGCGCAGCTTCACGCAGCACACTCCGATACATTACAGCATCGGAATGAGATTGACATTGTGAAATTTGCGGAGCGGAGGTGACAGTAAATGAACATTCTGTTGCGGAAATCTTGATAAGATACGTAACCGAAACGCATTGGCACCTTACTCGCGGTTGCGAAAACTGTAAGCCTACTCCCAGTGTGCGAGCCATAATCAACGGCATCTTAAGAACCCCGCCGGGGCTCATTCGTTGAACACGGGAAGGTGTTGTGTGCTAATTTACCCTGTGGAGCTATTCGTTCTTCGGTACAATTTGGTGTTTTTTTCTTCTCTCCCGTTTCGCTATACTTTTGGTCGACTTTCGGTCGTTTGGAGCACTTCGAAACGGGCTGGTGAAGTGTCCCATCGGGAGCGTGCGCTCACCAACTTATGGTAAAGATAATAAAAGAAAACGGTTTCTTTTTTACCTCCATTAAATAATTCCACTTCCGTTCCATGGGCTTCTCCTGTTGCAACTCGAAGGAACGAACGGCCGCTAGAGAGGTTCGGATAAGCCGACGCGGAATACCGCGTCTCGGTAGCTAACCGACGGAATGGTGAAGTTTCCGGATTAATCTGATTATGATATTATATAGGGCAAGAGAGTGCTTTTCGAGGTGTCTCTTTTGTTTCATACCATCATCATCATCATCAGCAGTGGGGCACATTAACTCGGTTGTGATTTCGTGTGGCCACCTTGCTTCTTATCCATGCCCCTACCCTTGTTATGTCGATGATGGATCACCATGGGCATCTTGTTTGGAGTTCGTGAACCGTGCGGAAGGTGAATGAATCAAATAAATACTTCATTATGGTGAAGCGTAACGTAAAGACACCGTTTTACTTCATGGGAAGCTGGCATAATTTGTCGTGGTAATAATCAGTTTGTTGCTTAAGTAAGACCTTGTTGACTCAGCTATCAGTAGAAAGGAACTTAAAAAAGGTCTGGTCGAGTTTGTAAACGTTTAGTTCTAATATTTGCTACCATTTAACATACAACAAACCACTTTTTTCCTTTGGGCTGCTTTTAAAACCTGTTAATATGTGTTCTTTTTTACTTGGTTGGTGGGTTCGTGTGAGCTTTGCAGGTCAAGAATGTATGCTAATTGCATCGCTCCGTTCGTGTATGTGTCAATTATCGTACATATGTTGAGCATTCCAGCGTGAAACTGCTAACCAGATTTTGCACCATTTTAGCATTCGCTTACCTTGGATGCTGTCGATTAGCAAACTCCTTTAGCAGATTCTGTGTACGGGGCCACCCAGCACTCAATGTAAACGCTGAGCATTCAAATGGTTCTTTCCGGTGCTTTCTGAAGTGTGATTCTGTTGCTCCCGGTGAAAGCATTTTTGTGCTCACGCCAAGAAGAACCTACTTGGACCGTACTCGAGAGCAGTGTGGAAGAAAATGTGGGCAGGAAAACAACAAACCTCTTCAGACATTGCAATTTTCGAGTGTCATTTCAACGGGACCTACCGTCACATTCTGGTAAAAAGTTAAAGATGGTCGATTGGGATAGTGAAATGGCTCGAAGGATAGTTGGTTCGTGGGAAGTTTTTGCTGCAACAATTGCCACCACCACCAATCGACCTCGAAATGCTGAAATTGGACCGAACATAAAATCTCGATCAGAGTTGGTATTCCGCCCCGTTGAACAATGTTTTATTCAAAACGAAAATGAAAACATTTACGTTCCTTGAGTGTTGGTTTATATTTCGTACGCTAGTTTTATGCTGGGTATCATTGTATGTACCTAAGTTGGAAGCACTATGAGACAGTAGTAGACAGTGACATTTATCAATTTGCTCGAAGGGCCCTTTAAAAGGGAAATGGTTTAACCGTGTCAAACTGCACCCGAGGTATGGGTGCTAGCCGTGATACGAAACAGTCCGGTAGTTCTCATTTTTTGGACAACGTATTCACTTACCAGGACAGAGTAGAATCTATCCCGGTACACAGGTCCAGTGATTAGCTTTGCTTTCTCTGTTGAGTTCTGCAATGGGAACTAAAATACCCACGTACTCAAACTCTGATTACCATTCGCTTCTTCATAACGCTGTCTTTTACGTTTGTAAGAGTCAGCGGCCTGCTGTGGCGAGGGCATAGTTACCTTTTAGCTTTATCTAGGCACTCGCCTTGTCCCCAGACAAGATAAAAGTGTTTCGGGGTATAATAGCACATGCTGGTGCAGCAACGTTTTCAACGCATCGTTCCAACATGTCATTCCATTTAAATATTCATCAAAAGAGTGTCCAAAATGTCTTCGCCCGCTAGAGGTTTCCCCGTGTTCGTCACGGTGCGACATGCGCCACATTGGCTCATTTCTGGTCGGTGAACCTGTCGCGGGGCTGACTGCGTCATTCCTTTTTCTATGAGTAATGGTAGTGAAAGCTTTGACACTTATGTACAAGCGTTTAGTTCAAGGTTTCACGGTCCTAATACGGGTAATGATGGTGAAGAAGTTGGCATAATTTTTGGTATGTTTAGTGTTGTTAGCGCTCGCAGATACTAGCATGAATATTTTATGAATTTGAACACCTTCGCAATGTGCTGGAAATTTTCCTTTCTACCACTTTACCCGATCTTTCCATTTAACTATTTCAAATAACAAAACGAACGTGAAAGACGTTTCCAAACAGATTGTGGCAGTACTGGAAGGTATTTTGCTACAGTGAACTCAACGCTCAAAGACATCCCGTAATGCGTGATGGTATGATTACATTCATAATTACACCACGTACCACCACCACCAGCATCTGTTCGGTGAAAATAGTTTTCGTAACACCGAGGTTCCGGCTGAGGAATGGGAACTTTGCGTTAGTTATTTACATTTGAGAGGACTTCTGCTGCAACGTTACTGCGTGCAAGTGTTTTGAGGTGGTAATTTAGCTAACAGCCGGATTTAAAATTGTTGCTCCCGGAAGTGCGGTTGCAGTGTGCAAACTACTTCCGCCTGCCTGGAGTTGAGCATGGTTAGACGTTTGCAGTGTAGATGTTAACCCGCATTGACCTATTTAGTTATGTTCTGATGGAATTTTGAAGGGGTTTTAACTTCCTTGTGTGGGACGCATTACTTACGCATATGTACTTAGCTATGATGTGTAAAAAACATAATCTTTTTGACAAAAAACTCATGTACTTTACTCAATGCTTTTTACTACACATAAATTCGCATACTAAATCTGTTGTTATTAGAGATTTTACCATCAAATCATAATCGCTTCACACTTCAATCAAATCACATTTCGTTTCTCATTCGTATCAGCGAAAGAAGGCTTTCAATCAACAATATTGAGTTATTCCACCAATGCTGCTTCTCACAATGATATCCAGCCGAGCGTAGCATTAATCGAACTAGCAATCAACACAACATTTGGCCATTTGCACTTCCAACAACTCATCCCTTCTTGATGATACCGCTGTTGGGCGATAGACACCTAAAGGGAAGTCGCGCTGAGGCAAGCGTACAACCAACAATGGGAAACTGTGGCGTTATGTTTCTAGTGCACACTACTCCGTACGCTCGTTAAATAAATAATTATTCAATTATGAAAATTCCGCCTCGTAATGGTTCCGGTTGGTGGGTTGGATTGCTGCTGATTGGAAGCAGGAACATTGAAGAGGAAGATTGGGGCATTGACACGATATTGAAAACGAAGGGCGGAGGTTATTGTTTGAAAAGGGATAACGTATCCGCCTAGGAGGGAGATAAAGAGGGAAGTTGAGAGATCAACCAGACTAGCAGCTTCCTTTGCGAACGGGTTTGTAGAGCTGTGGAGCTTTACTCTGCCCTGTCCTATCCTCCATGGCTGCTCGTTTGATGTGGGTTTTGGTGGGTTTTGAATAATGAACGGTGTTGATGGCGCAACTCCTTTCCAACAGACGACAGTGCTGTGCAATAATCTTGCGAACGAGGGAGGATGCTGTTTTGCGCTAGCGAACAGCCACGCTTAAGTTGTCACTATTCATTATGCCTTCCGATTCCGGTGGGATAATTAAACGCTTACTGGAGATTAATTGCCGCCGGTTGTGCAATGCAGCATCGGCCAGGCTTCTTGACGTGCGGCTTACACCGCATACAGTTTTGGAGCAAAGTGCATCAATCACCGATCGGTTTGGGCACCCGGGGAAAACCCCCAAGTTATGAAAGCCACACTCTCGATAGCTTGCAGCTAGATCAACTTGTGCGAGCCTTGCGGATAGTGCACAAGAATGGACAACATTCCAGGTTGTTCGGGCTGACTTTTTGACCATGGAACCCTTGATGCATCGCAGCAATGCAGCGAGTCAGCGGTCGGAATAGTTGTGGAATGTTGGTACTTTCCACCAAGTTCGGTCATCGATCGAGTTGGCTAAAACTCCCTGCGAGTGGACGACCTTTAGCAGGGCAGAGGTTTCCGTGTCCTGACCAAAAGCACTCATAAAGTTTTAAAGGAACCAAAGAATGTCGATATATGAATATGTGGTTTGCATAACTTTTCCGTATTCCAAAACAAACAACAATCTCCAGCTACGTTGATAAGAAAATTATAAAGAAGCGATTGAGGAAGACGGAAGCTTAACTTCCGGCACAGCAGCAGAGCATGTCTGCGAACGTAGGTTGAGCTGCAAAGTTCCAACACCCGACAGATGAAAATGAACCATTCCACACGAAAACGCACGATTCTAGAGCATTGCGTATGCAACGCCAACATGTTGTTCCGGGTGAGTAAAAGTTTTGCCCAAGTAATTCTATTCTTCGGGACTTTCACCAAGCGCGGTATCCGGAACCGATTCAAAACACTCGCCGGTGACCTTCTGGTGATGGTACGGGTAAATTTCGGGTAGAATTCCTCCGGTAACATTCTGTACCACCGAATAGTGTTGAGAGGAGAGGGGTTTTTTGCTTTTTGCTTTGATTCTAGTCTTTAAATAGTACGGCAACATTGAAAGTGTTGCTGCACTGCGAGAATGCTAATGGACTTTTGGCTTACCTCGGGATATTGGGGTCGTGACGATTTAAGGTGGCCAATCGTACATTATTCAAGCGTTGTTTTGGTTTCACGCTTTGCCGGTGCCTCCCTCCGAGCTAGGATTTGGTGAATTCAAACGAAAAGAGACACTATATTTTAACCTAATGCGCCGGTTCCTAGAGGGAATGCCCACGTGTGCATGTTGCACAACTCGAAGCATTTCTAGCTACACCCCAGAACTTTATATCAACCTGAGTATCTTGCTGTGATCTGTTTGCTGATTAAAACAACAACTTTAATCTAAACAGACTGAAAGTGTTTTTTAATTCGTACCCCGTTTGCATTGGAATTGTATTCCCTGGTGTAAACAGACGGGCAAGTAAATATATGGAAATTTTTTAACAAAATGCACCAACGTTGCGTTTGCGTGTTGCATTAGCTTGTGCTGTTTTCGACAAAAACCTCACTATCATTGTAAACGGAAACCGGATGGATTTTCGTAAATAAAGATACGACGAAATCGATTTGATGACCCAGAACGTAACGATCGGCCTAGAGAACGGAAAAGCAGTATTCGAGTTCAAACTTTGTTCGTTCTTCGGGGGGTGGGTTGTTTCGAACGCAAGATCGTTAACGAAATTTATTGACTTTGCGCTGCGGATGCGACACCTAATGTGTGTTTGGTTTGTGCTCGATTTATGGAGTTGTATTTGCTGAATATGGGTCAGATAATTCAATACTGAGCAATGAAATTTGTAATTAAGAAGCGTTTGGAGACTGCAATTGTTTATTGTTTATCGGGGCTTTGGAACATTTTATTTACGATACAACTGGAATAACAAAGCGAGAGAAAAAATTAATGAAGTTCTTTAAATAGAAAAAAATAAACAAAAGATTACTTACAGTTCGACAAACCCGACACAATTTTCGCAAAAGAAAATTAATGTGCAAAATCCCCTTTCATTTCAATCAAGCTAGGGTAAAGCATTTCCATTTATTTTGCTTCATTGGTTCTCGCACGATGAAGATAAAATATGTTTCCTTTCATCGCAAACAAAAACGCTGTAAGTTGTTCATCGTTCTTTGCATTCAAACCACCTGTTTGGAGAACAGCCCATAATCTCAAGGGAGTACACTGTCTCACCTTTTGCCCGCAGCAAAAAGAAATCCAAGGCGTGAAAACCATTGCGAGAAAGATTAATTAAATCACTCCAGTTCGATGTGCTTTGGCAAACGTCCCGGAAATTAATTAGTTTTCTTCATCTTTATCGATAATGATGCGACGTGTATAAATTACACCACCACCGGCTGATAATGTAGCTCGAATAAGTTGGAATAGTTCTGCTGCAATCATTTGGCAAGCGAAAAACTGGATGGATAGTAATCAATTTGACCCAAATTGAATCAACAGAGGCACAAAGGCTATGCCGGGAAGGTTCAAACATTCCAATTGAACTTAGGCCACCATGTTTCTATTTGAAATGATTATCTCTAATCGAAAATGGAATGAGACGGTTTGGTTTGTGTCACTTCCTGGCAACAGGGAATCGTTTATCAGGTGTAGAAATAGGCGCTTTCCAAGTTCGGGTGTAGGAATGGGTAAGGAAATTACTTTAATATTTACCTTCACGCGTTGGTGAAACATCCTGCCCGTCTTCCGGAACATCCGGCACTGTTGAAACACCAACTGATGGAAAAGTCTTGATCAATAATCATCGCTAAAAGCGGCATCCCACCTGTAGCCAACTACTTCTCAAACCCTTCCTCACAACTCCCGGTGTACAACTTTGAGCAGTCATTAACGCGCTCAATGTGTTAGTTCTGTAAACAACCAGTCAGCAAAAGTATCTTATTTCGCGTTCCCCACGCGGTGGAAGGTTAAGATTTTTGAGGTTAGAGTGCGACGCATACCTATCAGATCGGGCTTTCCACTCTTGTTCGACAATTTAATCGACGATAATGGTAATGATATTATTATCAGATTGTCTCGTTTCTTCCTCCTTTGGAAGACGTTTACAAAACTCAACCCATGAAGATGCTCAAAAGCCGTGGCTCGAATTTCCAGCACCGCCTCAACCTTTCCGACGCACGAGTGAGTAATTTAGGCAAACAAAGAATCGTGTGCTATGAAACGTTTGCGGGTATGAGCGAGAAAGTTGTTAAACATTGGTTTTTAATGTGTACACATTTGGGAGGTGTGTGTGGGTGTGTGTACGAAAATGTAACTAGCTTTCGATGTTTTCACAGAAACCTCGTCGATGTAAGGCCATTACCGATAAGGACAAATATTTGGTTTCTAATTTTACTCAAACTCCTTCGCCTTCAGCAAGCAAGCTAGAAACTACGGGATAAATTAGGATTGTTGAAGTCTCGAGTTCCATCCGGAACACACATCAGTAGTCGATCATTAAAATTATCAATTTGCTGGTTTATTTGCTCCGGAAATAGGATCCGTGTTTGAGCAGTGAGCGGGGAGTGAAATTTATTTAATTTATAGCTTTTTAGTTTGTAAACTTTCGGCCAAAGCGGTTAGTTGTAGGTGGCTGCTACCATTTTAAAGGCATTCGCCAAGCAATAAATCTCTTGTCCCGTTTACACCGTGCAGATGAGTTGCGCCAGGCTAGTATGGTGCGCCTCCAAATTGTTTCGAGTGTGATTAATGTGAAGTAATGCACTCCAATTGCCTTCAGTTTCGATTCCAATAAAAAAGACTACCCTTACGGGCCGTGATCATTGCATCGAGCTCGGAGCAGGTCAGTAGTAGTAGTGGAAAATTCGATTGCTTCACACCCACTCGAATGTCATCTCTCGGAGCGCACTTGAACAAATTTGATGGCCACTTTGAGTGAAACAGAGCAACGGAAAAAAGTGTCATTTTCGATGCAGTGAGCTCTGTGCACATCAGCTCAGCGACTCCTAATGGACCAAATCATCCGACAGCGTGGTGTGCAGCGAATGGACAAATTGCGCTAGCTGCTTCCGTCCGATCCGGTGCTCTTTATTCTACGCTTTCTGATGTGAAGAATGGATTTTGTCCGAGATTGTCCCGGGCGGTAGAGGATATGGCAGTGCAGAAGAAAGTGAAAAACGCATTCAACTCTTTCTAGCCTCCGATGGAACTAGCGTGAGTGTGGAGACCATAAATAACCGGATGATTGGCGTTGGCAGCAGCTCGTAAGTTCGAAATTGAAGAAATTAATTGAGCCTCCTACTGGCAGTGAGCTGCGATTTTCACAATTATGCAATTAGAGTTTCCAGCTTTCCGTAGGGGAATCGTGGAGATAATGGCCCGCTTATCGTGTACACTGGTTTGGTTGAAGTCGCAGAAGGAGACATCATAAAAGAGTCGAAAAAATGTAGAACCAGCTCAATGTATGCAACTAGGGATGCATGGGTTAAGGGAGAGGCCGCTGGGTGGATAAAAGGAAATAAAACGAAATGCGTTCACTCGAAATAATTACAATTAAATGCGTCATTTTTACGTTCTGCTCGTGGGTACTTAGGGTACTTGCTAGCTGTTTATTATGCCGATGAGAAAGGCATGCTGCACTATGCGCTAGAACGGCCCTTTGTTCTGCCAATAAACTTCGAAGTTGGTAAAGAAAATTGCCTGCATTCCGCTTCGATACGACTAGGTTCTATCCAATGACAAGAAATGCTTGTAAAAACGAAATTTAGATTGCACAAAATGATGCGGACTTTTGTACATTTCGCTTTGTTTTCGCTTAATTTGAGGCATTTCGGAAGTGCACAATTGTGTGCACTGAACAGAACGTAAATTGCGATGCATTTGTGGCAATTTTGATGAATGGTTGTGCGAAACGTGAAACATCGTAGGGTTTTTCGATAAAAAATCTTGAATTTGAGTGGTTTATTATGGGTAAAACAATTTGCACATTTCTCGGTTACTATATTTGATTTTATGTTTGTTAAATTATTTTCAATAAATACTACCCTTATTATCTCGTCTTTCGCCTACCGAAAACAAAAATCAACTGTGGAACTTATCTTTAAAAAACTTGCGTCACCGAAAAAAACCTGGGAAGGACAATAAAATGACCGTCATAGGAATCAGCAAAGCGAAACCGCTCACACCGGGAGCACAGGAGTTCAGCTACATAAATCGTCATCATAAATCGTTCGTTACTTGCATGCGTTCCCGTGTCCATAGAAAGGTTTACAACCGCAACAAAAAGATCTCTTTACAACAAAGTCAACTTCAACACCGTTCCCCACGGAACTGGAGCATCACTCGGAAAGAAATACCTTGCGAACGTATTTCGGGGCTTTCCTGGGACAACTCTTCAGCACGGGTTTCCGTTTGGTTTTTCTTTATTTTTCCCTCGTTTCGCAACTTCTTGCCAGCGTTAACGTCCGTTAAGAGGAGAAAATTCATGAAGGACCTCATCTCAACTAACGTCGTCGTGATGGCTTGGAAACTTAGTACACTAATTCCAACTTGCTTTTTCCTATTTACAAAAGGCAAACCGGGAAGATACGGGTCGGCATTTGATGTCATACATTCCATCTTCATAAAAGAAAATATTCGCTCCTATTGTTGTGTGCGGAGTTGGCGAACGTTTTCCAACGGGTATTATTGCTCGGGATTTGCCGCCCATGTTATACGGATGCGTTGGTAGAACGGCGGAAGCATTCGTTACAGTGCGAAAAACTATGCTTAAAAGAAGTAAAACGGTAGTTAGAAAAACTATTCAAAAGCACAATAATGCTACGGTTCTGTCGTAGCAGGACTGGTAGGTTTTATTTTTGTTCCTTCACCTCAGAGAAGTCGAGTTCTTTTGTTACATTGCTTGCAAAAGGCTGCTCCTGGACGGTAAGGACAGACTGTGTCTGAGTCAGTATATATTTTTCTTTCCAAGCCGATGCTTCATGGTGCATGGAAGAAGCAGAGTGAAAGAAAAGAAAAGGGCTATTTTTTATTATTATTTGTAGCAGGGTACCCGTTTTTATTTGTAACGTCACAATTCATCTTTAGTCATTCGAAAGGAAAAGGGCACACGGAAGCGAACTAAAAGTACCATCATTCCGCAAGTTGAACCAAACAGTCGTTTTTTGGACTCGTAAAGTTTAACCTGGGTAAGGCCAGTGTGTTTGTGCGGTATAAGTTAAAGCGGTCTCGCGTTTGCTGAAAAGCTGTAAAAAAGGGAAAATGTAAAGCATACAGGACAGAGGATCGAGCGCCGTAACTCGCCAAAATGTCAGCGAAAGAGTTACCCAGCCACATTGGGTAACCTCTCCCTGGATGAACAGAAACGAATGGTTAAAAATAAAATCATAATGGTTCCAACCTTTCCGACAAGTTTCGTCCATGCTACTACACGAGGGTTGTATGAAAAATGGCTCCCAAACAAACGGGCATCCCACAGAACGTTTTGGTAAGAGATGTGTCTCGTTTTGTCGACGCTGGATCTCACAAATCTAGAAACTCCTCATTCGGTATCTAACCGCTTTTTTGTATGATGGCGAACTTATTATATGTAGATGGGGACATTGAAGCATACAACTCGTTTCTGCCTAAAAGTGCTGCTTCCTGAAGGAAGAGATAGAGGGAAACACAAAGACAAGGGTGCAAAAAAAGGTTTTGAATAAATCAAATCCCCGCTCACGCTAGTGCGGCGCTCACTTTATGTTGGCGTTTATTGCAAAGATTATGAAAATGTGTTATCCGGGTTTCTTTTGAGGTTCGGGGCGCTCTCCCCCTAGGGTTAAAGGCAATGCATGGTGAAGAATTCAAATAAACGATCCGATGGCATGCTAGAGTGAAGTAAAATCTGTAAAAGATTAAGGCTTAGGAATTTAAGAAAGAATGTGTGAGGGGAAAATTATTTTACTAACAAGGATTTTACAAAATCGAAGTAAAACAATATCTCATTGCTATATGCTGATAGCAAAATTAATGCTATAAACCTCCTATTCAACCCTAATTAAGCGGCATTCGTGTTTAGCAATGAAGTACAGTTTATCAATGTTTTTCATTACGCTAATAACGTAATTTTAATCTACTCACAAACGAAAGAGCTCTTCCTGTGAATAAAAATTATATAAGCTAAACTTTTATTGTTAGAAGAAATGCTAAACATTCGAAAGTTACTCCTAATTCATGTTCAAGTATACGATATTTATATGCTATTAAAGTATCTTATATATGAAGGTTAAGGTGTATCGCAGAAACATCACTTGTGTAGTTGGGTTTGGATGAGATTCACACAAAATTTGATGAATCGGTAGTGTTTTTACTAAGCGTGGAATTCGTTACATGCTTGGGCCAACAACTGACTGTTCCATGGACTGATGTTTTCACAACTATCCAGGAAACCGTAGGTAAACAATCAAGCATAGTACACACCAAGACCTCGATATAACATGAATTTAGATCAATTTTCCATTTTATCCAGTTTTTTTGCGATGGTGGCGAAAGCTTCGTCAATGGCCGATTTTTTTAAAATTCCGTATCTGTCATGTACCTCCCATGCTTTTTGTTGTGTCAGAAAGCACTCAGGTCTTTACGAGTGTTTGATTTGTTTGTAGCTCAAAGCCTTTCTCAGTCGTCTATTTTTACACCACTTTAGCAGTGTATTGGTTAATGTTTACCTGAACAGAAAAGGTTCTGCAAACATCAAAGAAACTCGTTAGAATTGCGTGCTTGTTGTTACACGAACTGCTTGGTGAGTGTAATTTTTGATTCCAAAGCGTACATCAGTTGATTTCAGTTTGGGTATGTCATTCTTTAACTAAACAATTTCATGGGTCTAAGAGCGGTTTTTAACATCTGAAAAAAGGAGAAATTGACATCATTAAGCAAAAGTTTCATGTGACTGGTAAATTTGGATTATTGGTGCAGCTAATAATCTAACTAATCTATTTAGCTAACTAGTTTCTTTACTAAATATTATTTATCCACAAAGAAAAGAATGTTTTCACCAAGAGGGGGATATATAAGATAAGCAATAAGACTCTTAATTGCTTTTTCTTGTCATGATTTGGAAGAATATTCCCTTTGGGGAGCATTGCATATTTTGAAATTCAAATAAAAAAAAGCTAAGCCATTATCGGTCACGTCTTGCCAATAAAAAAGTCAATCTCTATTCGGTGTTGGAAAAATTAATTTATCCCATACGCACCCGGTCAAAGGCAGGCTCGTTTCAATGGAGCCCTTGAAAATGTTTGTCCCATACGCCACCCGCTTGTCTATTGTGTTCGACTACCCTCCGAACTCGGTTCGAATGTAGAAACAGCTTAATCAGTGTCACTACCGCACCGTTTTTGGATGCAGCTTCCGGCACGCGGCTTGCGTGTGGCTTTTCCACATGGGACCTCAATTAAGGATCGTTGCCGGGATCGTAAGCAAACGGAATAAACACAAACACAGATGCGACGGTGCGCGCGGTACGTTGTGTATTGTTGTTGTGTGCCGTGATTGAGAGTGTATGTTTATGCTCAAGTGTGCGCGAGTGAGGAAAATGCCACCCAATTAGTGTTGTCGAAAATACCATTTTAATGAGGCTCCCGGGGGATGGATTCTGCTCCGTATGGGGGGCTGCTTGGTAGTAGCGGAGGTAGGTGTGCAATAACGAACAAAAAAATCCAAAATGAAGTGCTAGAAAATCTTGCAGCAGCTGTAGCCAGGAAAATATTCGTATACACACGCGCCTTGATCCTTCATTAAGGCATATTTTGCGCTTGTTTCACTCGAACACTTGATTATGTTTACCAGTAAAACAAATCCATATTTTACATTTCTATCAGTCGTGTTTTTATACACGAATTTTCATGTAATTACAATGCTTCAGTTATCAACATAAAAAAAACTATTGATTAATAATATAGGCATCTGTTACCTTCGAGGTTATTTGTAAATGCAATTGAGTATTGTTATTAAAGCTTCGTTCAGCAACATGCGTGTATGTTTTAAAGAGAAATCTTGATTCTTGGGATCTGAATCCATATAATAATTGATGAAAGCAAGTGAAGATAAAAAATCGAGCCAATTCCACAATATTGCATTGTGATTTACATTTACAAACAAAAAAACTGCCGGAAAAAGTTTCTAAAGTTGCTAATGAGTCCCTCAGTTAAGGCTCCATCCGGAAGTAATGGAAGTAAAACACCAGACTCGGATGAGTAAATTAAAAATATCCTTGAATGAATCGGTTGAATCGGATAAAACATTTTTAAATTTTAGTTTTGAAATAATTACTTTTAACTGATATTCTCCTCTCCCGTAACTCCTAACCTGAATGTCCACGTGTACTGTTCTGTCTTGTTGCGAAATGTCAAATTACTCAAAATGGAAAAATCGACCTTCTATTTTCATAAACCTTCCATAGACCAGACGGCGACGGAAACTATGAAATATTGGTATGTTTATTTTGTGTTTCCATCCGATCGCTGTTTTTACGACTATTTTGCCGGTTTGTGTGTACGAGCAGGTTGCAATGCGGTATTTGGGCTTAACCACAATTTGCTGGGTGTTAAAAAATAACAACAAATCGACAATCGGGCTTGGGAGTGGTGGAGCGGTTCATGAACATCCTGAGGCATGTGCCCTATGAGAGCGTTAAGGTTCTTGGAACGCGCGTGATGAAACGTTCTGCGAAAACGCGCACTATTTCCCCAAACTTTACCCAAACCCGTTTGTGCAGTGAGGTAGTGAAGCATAACAAAACGAGGGAAAACTCCCCACACCGTATGCTGTTTTGTATCGAACAATCTAACGAAAACCCCCATCGCGTCATCCTGTTCTTGCATCCGGAAATGGTCGATTCCATTGCCGAGGGTTCGCGATAGGATTATTGATTTTGGTTGCGCTTTCACCCCTCGATCGAAACGACATTTCGCGTAAAACCGTATACGACCTCGAAAAAACGTAAGTAAAGATGTTTGGCCGTACGCAACGAAGGTCGGATGTTGGTTTGGCTAGGGGTAGGAACACTGAACAACAACAAATGAGAGAAAAAAAATAATGGCCACAAAACGCCATTGGACGACGTTGTGTTGTTTGTTAAGCATCGAGGCAATCGATTTCAAACGCAACCCAAGAGGGGTTGTATTGCTGTCGCCAAACTAATGGAAGGTGATTTGTTGTCATGTCTGTCTCACTTGAATGTATAGCTTGTTTTGAGTTCTTGCCACGGTCTACTGGTTTGTATCATTTTATACAAACTGAAGCATTTTTCTCATTAAACGTACCAAGACTCATTAAATGTAACAAAATAATAAATAATAGCTTCTTTCGTATAGTACCAGTGCCTGCGGCGCAAGCAAAGTGCGTAGTTCCCTACGGTTGCAGATTTATTGCTTATGAAGGTATCAAATTCCAAACAAATTTCCACTTGCGAGTTAATTCGTTCGCGCCGGTGCAATTGGACAACTGTCACCTTACTCTATGAACCCCTTCGTAAGAGTGCAGTTCCAAACACTCCCTGTGCACACAACAAAGGCAATCCCATATCCCTTACCAAAAATAAAATGGAAAAAAGAACTGAACCGCACACTCAAGGGGTGTGCCAACCATACTGCACACTGCAAGTGAAATCCACTCACGGGATGCCTAAATGCTGGTTGAAAAAAAAATCTAACGAGGATCTACCCTAACACACTGCAAACTCCCATGAGAGTCGTCACAGTTGTTTCGCAGCGACGCGCACATGTGTTATGTACACAATCGCACAATGCAGCGACACAAAAAATCCTAAAAGCGATTTCCGTTCCGAAAGTTCCATTCCATCCTTTACGGTGCATGTCCTTTTGCTGGGTCCAATTAGAGTTTTTCCACTGAAGAAACTCGGCTGCGATCTCAATCAGGAGAACAAATCGCAAGGTGACTCTACTGCACATGTCGATTTTGTACCCATGTGGAACATCTCAGCTTTCGACGCCTCTTGATGGTTTCTTTACAAGCTGCCGTTGGCAGTTTGTGTTGGGATGTATTTGTCTTCCCTGTGGGTATTTAATCCCGTTTTGTCGCGAGTATCGTTCGGGTTCCTGTGTGTGTTCGATAGCATATATGTGTGTTGTGATATTGATTGGAACTCCCGCACCAACTTCTAGCTGTTGGGTATCATTTGACAAATGGTTTGTTGAGCGTATGGGAATGGGAATAGACTAGAACCCATGGCATGGAAAAAAGGCGACTATAACCACTCATCGCGATACCGACATACATCAATGGGATTCTAGGTGACCTGTGACCGCTATTCCGGTTGTTTTTTGTTTGCATTCCCAGCAAGACAACATTTGACTTCTTCGTCTGTGTTGGTTGAAGTGCCTCCTGTGACGATTATCTCTGTTTTTTTCATCTCTCGTGCCGAGCCGGATTTACTACGCCGCGTATGTCCTTTCCCAATGCGCAATGACTCAATGATGAAGCCCGCATCCCGTACGTGCCTGGCAAAGTGTATTTAGGCGGCCTTACAGTAGCTCCGGTCGGTTGATCGAAGGGACACTCATTCAATTTTGATTGTTGCCAATGTTTTCCTCTGTTCACTTGGCAGGGGTCCCGAAGGATTGTTACTGTTCATGAGCAGACCTTTCGATGATGAATGGTACTGTTTTTTTTTCTCCTGTTTATTTTTACTGTTGTGTGAGCCGTGCTTGAGTAGAAGGACCAAGCGTTGAAAGAAGCAAATCCAGCATACAGCTGAAGTTTTCGTTGCTAGCTTTTGGTAGGTGTCGATTGAGTCATCATCATAAACGACATATGGAATAGAGTTTGTATGGTTTGGTTGATAGAGTAGATCTCCCGTTGATTTGGTGTTGTTAACGAGTGGTTTCCCTACCATTTTGAATGATTTTGTTATGTTTGTTTTTGTTATGCTCATTGGTTGGTGTTGCAATGATGTATTTTAAGATATCTTATTTGTTCTGCTTCTGGATTGACTTTGGATAGAAATGGCAATACAATACGGAAGCTTTGGTTTCGATCTAATTTATTCAATCCTGTGTATGCTGTGGCGGTGGAATAACATCACAAAAATTTTATTGTAATTACTCCTAGGAAAGATGTAATTTTTATTCACATGTACCATCCCATCCCGCAGTTCCAAACTAATGTGATAATATTTACTATGCGATTACGGTTTCAATCCACTGATATCAATTCATCCTGCACATCATGCGGTCACTGATCAAACGTTTGTTTCATTTTTAAACCAATCATCCCTACACCACTATGATCTGCAAGGCTATCGCTCACTCTCTCTTCATAAAAAAAATCCTGCCGTCGGTCTATAGGTTCAAATTATGTAATTAATATATTTTTTCCTACCCATTCCACTATAAAGCAGCTGCCCGTTTGGCGGTGCGGTCGATACGCGGGTGCAGAACAGCACAACAGCATATCGCAGTTAAATGCTTGTACACAGCGAGGGTATGAAATAAAAATTATTCAACCAATTGAGTTGACCCCCATCGTATGCCCGCTGTCCAATGGTTCGCGCAATGGACGTGGAAGGTTTCAATTTCCCAACTCCTTTTCCCGGCGGTGTCCAACACACCACCGAAGCGGGCAAGAGAAAAACGGCTTAAATTAAATCGAACCTACGGGTGTATGTAATGGTAAAACCGCACGCTAGAGATGCTTTCAGTTCTGACGGGTTCGAAGTTTTTAAGTGGTTTCATAAATTTTTACATCACATAATTGAGATTTATTTTTCGGTTGACTATCGTCACAGTCCTGGTGGCGGTTTGATGTTCGTAGCTGCCGGTTTAGTGTTGAGGATGGGAAAAAGGCCACATTTTCTTTCCTCGGCGCTTGCCCAACTGACAGACACTGATGAATTGGTTATTTGGTGCTATTTTTGCACTTCATCGATTGCTCACATCCGTGCGACTATGCTGGAGCGAAAGCATCATCACGCCTCTACGACGCTTTCCATCATCATGTGGATGCAGTGGTGCCCCAGCCTGAACGGTTGGGAAAATATCGACAGATTTGCACATGTTTATAATCGTGCATGATTTGCATAAAAATGTAATACGAAAAATCAATTGCCCGTTCTGCCACTTTTCCATGACAGTGATTTTTTTTTCGGGAAGAGCATGGGAATTGTGTTCGATGTAACGATGTATCGTAATGTGGCTGCCATCAAACAACAACAGCGACGCGTCTCGGTTCCGTATGGTGTAAAAGCAATGCGAGGAAAAAATCGCCCCGTCCATATAACGGGCGGGTAGAACCATCAATCTTTGCTTCATTTAACCTCACCCTGCTTACGGAAGCATTGTGTGCTGGGCTGCCAAAAGAATTGGCAAGGATGAAATATTTGAAGACATACGATGGCCTAGACTGATGCAAAACATCCAACAAGATAAGCTTTGTCTTTTTTGTTTTCGTGCCTTCAATCTCAATGCTGTGTTGGTGATCCCAAAATCAAAGTCCGTGCCCGTCCCATCGGCGCGAGAAGCGAACGAAACGTCTCATCGGATATCTCAATATCCGGCGCAGATCTCTGTGGTGTGGTTTCGTTTTGCAACAACTGACGCTTATCCGGCACATGGGCTAGGATGGGCAAATTATGCAAATTAGAACATGGGATCAATATATCCCCGCTTGGTCTTTTGCGATCGTTTTGTGCTTCGTCGGGCGAACCTTACGAGGGCCGTTCGGCAGGAAGTGGCTAATCTTCGCTTAGGCGATTTAAACATTGATGTTTTAGTGAATGGTCCAAATGAAACGATTATTCGTTAACATTTTATCGAGCGACATGCTTTCAGAAAATGCGAGACAATGCTGCTCCGAAAAATGTCTTTATACGAAGGACCAGAAAATCTTTCCAAGTGCCCACTTCCCCCATCACATACACATTACTTTTACTTCGTTAACTTTCGGGACGGTCCGTTTTGTTACGTCCATTTGACTATCAGGTTGATTTAAAATTACGCCTTCAATTTGGTTGAAGATATATGCCCCCTTTAAACGGATCTTACTTCGTGCACGGAATGTAAACTTCCAACAGCGAGCGAACATATCCCGAAGGTATCGAAACCCTTCTAATCCCTTTCGCTTATTTTCTGGATTTTATGTTTCGCTTTTCCCGTTCAATTCACATAAACGCTACATGTTTTGTTTCGACGAGCGTCTGTGGTTTCGTTGGCCAAATAGAAGAGGCTGCAGAAACAGGAGTTTCGACCCAACCTGGAAATACTGTCGAAATTTTTGGTTCTTGTTGGAAAACACGACTACACAACATAACACTCATCGTCAGTGTGATATCAAATTTCCAACTCAACAGCAGTACTGAACGGTTTTGACCAACGCCACCACATCGAGTCCTTTCCGTAGCACGAGATGAGAAAAAATATTCTCCGAACCCTTCGTCCGTCGATGTGTACTGCAAGAGATGCTGGGTTGCATGAATTTTGCTGTTGCATTTTAGCCCGTGCAGAAGAGCTCCCATTTCAAAAGTGTGTGAGATGGAGAATCGAAAAATGTTGGCTCTAAAATAACTACCCCGTAAGCTATTCCGCTGTAAGATACACGTATAGGAAGGGTTCTATATCACGTCTAACCTGGTGCACCTTCATCGGGCGTGACGTAGACGGTCGAAAATTGGCTGCCATTACAAGGGAGTTCAGACCAACAGGGCCAGGACCGGATTCTTTTGGGGAGGTGTAAACATTGGCAAAAAGAATGAAAAAAAAAAGCTGGAGAGCAACATGAGCTTTACGCCCTTTTCAGGAGCGTCATGTGGTAACATGTGAAGGGTAACAAGTTCAGGAAAACCATATGTTAAACACATCAAACACAGTTTTCAGTGGAGGTTCGGTTTTTTTTGTTGATACCCTCAATCCATGTCCATGTATTCGGAACCCTTCAACAGAGCCGTTAGATACGTTCTACAGCTCCTCCTGTGTGAACTCACCTCAAACACAACAAGTTTAGAGGGACATTAGACTCAAATGGTTTCAACCATCGAATGGCGGATTATATGCGGGAGGTGGCCTTTCACGCGTCACAGAGTGGTTGGTACGTTCGTAAGCAGAAGTTAGCATAAAACGACGAGCGTGACTGCACTTCCTGGGTGTCGGGGTGACGGTGAACTTTAATAACAAGGGTTATTGAGTTTTATTGCACCCGTTTCTTCACTATCCATGCTGGCAAGAATTTCTCGTGGTCTGTTTTTGTCCGTGCTTATCGGTGTCTATTTTATGGTACGGTGAGCTCCTACTCCACCAAACTGACTGACCTCATCGGTTGATGACAATTGACACATGGTGCTTATGGTGGAAAAAGGAACAAAAAAGTGACCCCGGCACACGCAACCTTCCAGGGACAAAGACCCATACTGTACACATTCGAAAAAAAAAATCGAACCTCATGCATTATGCTAAATAGCATAAATAATTGTACACTTAACCGAATCGCATCAAAAAGCCATAAAATGTCACATTTTGAAGATAAGCTTTCGGTGTGGTCTTGTCTAGTATTTTTGTGTGCATGTGTGATGTGGTGGAGCAGGCTTGTACAGATCGATAGGTCATGGTGTGGCATATATTTATGTAAAATTTTGTTCCTACGGGCACAGAGAAAGGGGATAAAGTGTTATCACAATATGAAGCACGGTTGAACCAGTAGGAAGGTCTTGATTGAGGTGATGGTGATGGATTGAGAACGAAACATTCAAACGGTTGTCAGTGTTCAATTTTACGCCTCATGACAATCATTGAGGAGTCATGGATTACGTTGCGTGATGGCTACGGCTAACAATGGATGATAAAACCGTGTATTTTGGCTCTAAAAGAAATCGTTTAAGCTAAGAAAAATAAACCATATTTTTGTACTTCACAAACTTGTTGAAACCTGCACAGTAGTATAAGCATATATATTAAAATACAATTTTAAAATATGTTTTGTTTAAAAATCAATTTAATGACAAAGGCTCATGCCACGTAGCTCAGCATCTAGAACATATGGTAAATTATTAAACACTCTGACGGTCTCTGCTTCCAAGGCTTACACGTCACATACATCTGCGACCGACAGGCTGACGCCGGCATTATGATGAATTCTATCAGTATGCTCGTTTTTTTTGCTAACATTCACGTAGAGCATTGCATTGAGAAGCGTACGAGGCATTTGCGGGGATTTGTAAATCTTTGTGCACTCGCATGATAAGCGCACCCCTCGTGAGTGGAGTATGTGTCTTCAATTTGCACGACATCTGATTAAATAATGTCAAATTTTTAGATTGACGTGCTACACACCGTGGCTTCTAAAACATTCTGCTAAAACCGTCCGAATACTGTCAAATATCGGTTTTATTCCACTTCCGTCGCTTCTGCCTATCTCTATCGCTCGTGAGGACCAAAGTTTAGAACTTTTTTCAAACAGTGGTGTACGATGTTCATTTGAACGTCAGGCACGTTGCTGTACAGACTGGTGACGAACGTGGACGTGTACATAATAAAAAGTAAACGGAAAAACCTACGCACCGAGATTTGGATATTGAATGTTCATCATAGGATGCATGTTTGGGAATGAAAATCGTGATGTGTCCGTGAATATCTTTCGGCTATTTTTTAAGAGGAAAAAATCAAATCTTCAAAGCTGTCTTCTCAATGTGTCAAACAATCTTTGCCAAATTTGGGTTCCGGAATTCTGAAAAAGCGTACTTTAGATGGATTATGCAAAAGAAAAAACCCACCGATGCCTACATCCACGGTTTCGTAAGCCGATTAGGATGTGCACAAACGGATACAAAAAAAATTAGGACAACCTGCTAAAACGAAATTTGTGAGTTGTCGCATATCTGCGTGTCCTTGGACGAATCAACGGAAAGTCAACAACAAGCTTACAATACGTTTCATTTGGGCAAATATGAGATTAAAACTTTCCCAAGCAACCAACTCATCTGCTGAAAGTGTCCCCAAAAGTGTTCCTTCGAAACTTTCCCCATGCCGGAAGGATGGCTTCTTGGAACTTGGAAAGGATTTATTTCCCCCCTTAAACCAAACGGAAGGATTTCGTTAGGCTTACGTTTCACTCAAACCTTCGTGATGATCACTATAATCTCATCCTTGATCCTATCGATGCGAGATGAAGAATGAACGACGCAGAAAAGAATATTGATTGCCACAAATCTACCACGTCCGCCAGGGACGGCTAGCAATGAGGGACTAACTCTCCGCCGTGCTAACATTCCTGCACATGACCTTTATGCCGGTGTTCGGGACGTCTATATCCATTGCCCACAAGCATCGTCTTCCAGCTCTGAATCCAGCTGAGTATGGCTCGTAATTTGATTATCAACTCTTAATCTATCACGTGCAGCAATAATCACTATTGGAATCTCTCCATCTAGGCTCATCTCGAACGCGTGTGGTGATTGCAAATGGTTCCGATCCGATTGAAGGCATTTACGATGGCAAAATCACTCCCCATTCAAATTCCCTACCAAAATAAACCTGCTGCTGTGCCATGGAAGGCTTTCGCATGATAGAAACAGCTGGTGATCGGACAATACAAAGCTGAGAGGACTGTTTTCATTGCCAACACAATCAGAATGGCATTTCAATGGTCATAAACTGGCCAGCATCTAAGACGTATAGGCCTTTGGTAAACCCGTTTCCCCAATGCCAACTCCCTCACCGTCATTCCATCGATCGATTCAAGTTCAATAAATCCCTTGATGCTGAGTTCGAATGGCTTCACATCTACAAAACTTTCCAATAACCACATACATAGGAAGGGATGGAAAATAGAACCCGAGTATTCCAAATTCGATTAGCATTAAAAGCGGCGTGCCTGGATTTTCGACAATTGCGTATTCTAAACGCACGAACACATGGCAGCTGTGAGTGTATCGAGCTCCAAGAGATATCCAGCATCGATAATATCCAGTTCCTTCTGTTGTTGTTCTGGTACCCAGAGTTAGAAGCGATTTTTACGATGCAAAGCGTTAAATCACGTACCGGTAGCGATGATTTGAATACTATATATCGGTGGTATACAATCTCGATGTACCGGGGAAGATGATGCATGATGGGATGTAAAAGGAGACGGTCAAGACCGTCGGAAATACATTGAAATTGAAAATTGCGTTTCTAGAGGGGATAACAATTGGAAGCACAGTGTTTGCGTTAAGAATGTTGATATCGGTGTGCTAATCACAGTCACATTTAGTGATGTAGTCCTATAAGAAAGTGTTCGTTTTCTTTGAACAAGAGTCGGTATATATTGTCCAAAAGAATTGTTAAAATTGTCAAAAGAATTCGTTTAATTTATTTTTATTTTTAAAATTTAAAAATAAGTGTGACTGTGGATAATGGCATATATTTGACTCTGTAATAAAGTTTATAATATTTTCATGAAGTCATATCGATTCATCACCTATTGCCGTAATATGAAGATACAAGATACGCACAAGAAAGATATTATGGACTTTTGGAGCTATAGATAATCAAAAACTTCATGACAAAACGCACACACCTTTGCTGATACAATTACTAAAGGCGTTAATGATATATGGCCAACTTTTGAATCCTTACACGTCTCCGTTCAAAATAACAAGAAAGGAAACAAGTTCTGCAGGGATAGGAGTGCATCCAATTCTCTCCACAATCGTATTTGTCTCCCAACTGAGCGAGAAACAATCTACAGCACGCGAAATACAAACACAATGTATTCTAATGCCTTCCTGCTACTGACACCTGCTCCACGGTCACAAGCTTCAGGACACATTTCATCCAACCTCGATTAGGTGACGTTGCAAAATTGCAGGTACTTCCCTAACGTTGCTTTCCAAACTTTTTACCCCTCGGTCCTGGTAACAGGCAAAGCAGCAGAAGGGTGTCGCTGAACGTGTTGACATTATGGTCTAGCATAAGGCCACCGTGCGAGACACGGGCACACACCAGAGCTAATAAATTTGAAATTTTTATTGCATTTTATGTTGTTGTTTCCTGAGATTTTTTCACCCTTTTCCCGCGGGGGTTAGTTTTGCAAATCTCGCCTTCATTTTAATGTAACGGAGAAGAGCGAACAGCTCGTTTCAACACCGACAGGAACAGCTAAAAAGGGGTGACCGGAAAATCCGTTTATTATTTTTGTCTTGCCAACTGCTATCCCAAACGGCTTTTGCCAAAAACATGCACTTGTTTGTTTTAAATAGTGGGATTTCCTCGCTAGCGCTTTACTGGTTCCGGGTGTTTTAAAAGGACGGGTTAGTTTATAGTTGTTTCACCCCCGAACAGGTTATGCTCGAGAGATACCACTGCAACATTTAGTATACGTGTATGTTTGCATTAGCTAATAGTACGCTCGGTTACTACATGGAATGAGTGAACATCGCTTGGGCACTACTACCTACGCTCGGTTACTACATGGAATGAGTGAACATCGCTTGGGCACTACCTCCATTGTGGTCAACCTTTTTTTTTGTTAGCGTACTGTATAAAGCAGTGAGTGTGTAGGATCAAAACAAGGATTTGATGTGATTTTAGGATGTTATTTCATGACTTTTTTGCTGTGGAAAAAGTGCGGCACAGATTACCGTGCCACCGGAACTTGACTATGAACCGTAACAATCCTTTGCAGCAGCAGTAGCGGTATACCTTGCAGTCGACACTGGCGTTGATTGTGTCGACAACAAACGTTGTTGTCTCAAATGTGCTTCATTCCGAGGGGTCAACACTTTAAGCATTGCATTATATTTAATGAATTTATTTTCTATTTTCCCCCCATCTTATTTCCCAACTCCGGGTTTTCAGTGGAAATCACGATGGTGTGTCATGCGGAAACTGTCACCAGTTGCAGGTAAGTTTTTATAAATGTTAATATATGGATAGCTTTAGGACATATTAATGCAATGGTTTCCAAATCGAGGATTATGCATAATCTATTGCTTGGCAGCAAACTTCACTTCGTAATGTGTTGAGGATATTATGGAGAGTGAGATTAAATAGTTAACTTTCTGAACAAAAAGCAACACAACAGCTTGTTTTCGAAAGCATGTAGATAGTATAAATGTATTACACCATTTCAGCATGTTAAAGTAATTTGCAATACATTGTCATTTCATTGTAATAAAAATATTTCCTGTCACAACGAACATTGAAACATGGAAACTAAAATCCTCCCCATACAATGCAGGATAAATGACAGTTAATATTACCGTTCATTGTTTTAACGCACAAAAGTTTTAAAATCATTATCTTCAACTAACATTTAATTTAATTTTAGGAGTAAAGAATTTTATTTACACGGTATAGACAATTCTGAGGAAAATGTGTTTAAAAAAATTAAATGAAATGAGCCCAGTTCCAGTGCATTAGGGAAGCGTTGAAATCGATCATTCCCTTCATCATCATTACCATCACCATCATCATAAGCAACATCCGTGCTGGTCAAACAGCGAGCTATTTGTGTTCAGTCTCGTGAGTCGCGGTTAGGGAAATTAATTCCAAATTGAGGATATCATGGATTCAATTCAAACTTTTTGATAACTTCTCCCATAAAACTTCACCGTCCGTGCACTGGGTAGCGCTCTACTCAACGTCAGCCAATGTCAGCTTCATCAAGAGTACGATGTTATGCATGTCTGACGGGGACTAGGGCGTGATCACGAAATCTCGTATAAACCACAAACCCCCACAACCGTCCAGCCGGTCGAGTGGAGGAGGGAAACGGAACAGCTGAAGAGGAGCAAAAACAAAGAGGAAAAAAACAGATCGTCTTCGAGAAAGGCAGTGATTTATGACGATATGTTTCCATCCGTTATCAAAGTAGCAAACGGGCGTGCCCTTAAAATCCCGTTGGAATCGAGATGCTATGACATAGAAGGAGAGAAGTCTTCCGTGAACAATATTTCATTTGTGGTGTTCTGAAATGTGTGGAAAGGAACATAACAGTAGCAGTGGGTGGAAGACGCGTACTCGAGGACATTCTGCCTAAGGTTTCGGATGCGATCGATTAATGAAAGAATCATTAATACAGCGTATCTTATCGCACTGACTTATTGCCTCTATAGGGCTCAATCGATAGTACTTCGACATAAGAAAACGAGAGGAAAATTTGAGCTTTGGAACAATTGTAAAATCTTGAAATGTTAGGGCAACTTGAGAAAACAAATATTAAGGAATAGTCTTGAAGTTACACCATACAATTCTAATGCCAATCTAGAACTCATGAATATTTAAATTTTTCAATAAAAAACTTGTACATTAACTCGTTGCCGTCTGCTATCCGACGCAGCAATCTCAAGAGCCGTAACAAATCAGACAACAAATAACACTTTCTGTGGTTTATACCGCACTGCCGGCATTACCTAGACGACCCTCAGTAATTCTTCGGAGATTTCAAATGAAAACTTTGTCCAACCAATTCGGTTGCAGTAGAGAGAACATGTCAGAATAACACGACAACAAGAGACTCGAAAGGAGTTGAAATTGGAAAAAACGGAACTGTTTTTGCTCTGTTCAGAACAGACACAGCAAAAGACACAACGATGCTCATAGTTTTGATGAAATCAAATTTGTCGCTTTCGATCTTGCCGTGGACTTCCTCTAGAAGCTTTTTTTTTTGCTAGCTTTTAAAGATTTCAGGTTCAACTTCAGAAAACGCCTACGAAACCCGTGAAGACGATATAGATCATGTGACGGTTTCTTTGGTTTCCTGAATCCGGTTAAATGGATTTCTTCTGTAAATCAGTTTATTCGCCTTTATATCCAAGAACCGTTAAAGATTTCTTCTTAGTGCTCATGCTTCTACTAAGCTCATGTGGAGACACTTCTTCCTTGAAACGTTATTTCCGAGCGACGAGAATCCCAGGTGTAGCATAAAAAATCGGCCGACGGAACTCAAGTTGACAAATGAACACGCGCGTTGCTTCAAGTGGTTGACGGTTCTCGACCTACGCACGCAGCTGCCTTGGGTAAAAACTATACCGGAGTTCTCGAGGTCTCTCAGCACACCGATAGGTCACCGAGATCAACTCCCGGGAATTTTTTGTTCGTCCCTTGAAAGGGTTCTTATTTTTGCTTTCTTCCGTCTTGTTTGGGTTAGGTTAAGATATTGGTGGCTTTTTTCTCGAACTACCTTTACCACATCCGACTTCTTGCTTTGGGTTAGAGCTGGGCATGAGCGACAAAAAGGGTCCCGGTAAACGCTAGTCACGGTAGTGAAGCATGCAAGTAAAGCGGAACTGGAGTGAAAAATGGTGTTAAAATAAGAACTCCCTTTTGCCGCTTTTGTTCCGCTACCCTTCACCAACGAGACAATGAAGGATGATTGTTTGCAAGGTTCGATGGCCGATTTTTCTTTCTCGGGTGTACAAGAAATATCCTCTTGTACCAATCTCCTTATGAGTCCTGTCGGTAATGGATGTTATGGCTGCGCTTGACGGATGATTGCTTGCCCGCACCAGCTGAGGCCTCTTGGAATGCTGGTTTAAAGCGGTTCTCCGTCAGCTCAAGCACCTATTCGTAAATCATCTGGTAAACTCATTTTCATCGTACATCCTTATACGTAATGGATGTTAAGCGAACGGAATGTATGGTTATGGACTTGCACTAGAGAATGTTCAACATCATGAAACAATCGGATTGAAGCGACCTTCTAAACGGTAGCATAGAAAAGAGCATGTTTGTTTGTTCCATAAATCCTAGTCTCTTCCAAACATACACATACACACGTTCGCTCGTTAATGATCCGCACTAAAATCTCGGCCCCTGTAATGGGCAAATGATTCATAGATTTATTTGTTTTCCATTAAATTGCATCCATGCGCATTCTCCAGCTCGCGGAATGGAAATGGAAGGGAATTGATTATTTGCTCATTTTGTTCCCGTGCTCAGCATACACTCCCTTTTGCATGTAATTGTCAACTAGTTAGATTCCAATTTCACGCGCACCAATTCGAAGCCTGTGCACAAACATATTTAAATTCTTTTTTATGCCTTCCGGTTTGCAAATGGGTTCCTGGATGTATGTTTTTTTGCTCAATACCCATCGCACCTAAAACAAACAATGAAAATCAGTGTGCATCAGAAAATGTGGATGTGTTGTACAAAGTGCGTATGCATCTCGTTTACGTGCGCTAGATTAGTTTAATGTAATAAAATATTTGAATTAAATACCACGTAGACCTAGAGCTTTGAAGTGTTTATGGCTCTTCCACATCGATTAGGTGGCCATTGTTCGAAAGCGTGATTGTGGGTGTATTGTTGAATTAGCGTGCCACATAAAAAAGCAGCTCAAACTGATGCAAAACTTGTCCTTTCTGTTCGAGGAAGCGATGGCTGAATGACGGACGAGTTGAATAATTAATTAATCATACAAATAATAACATAAATTGGTAATATTCACAAATACTCTTCCGGATTGAACTGAAAGCATTGCGTTGCTGCGTGAGAGTACGAATTTATTAGGTTTTCGTATTGAGTTTCAAATTAAATGTCAATAGTTAGAGTAAATATGCAAGGCGTGAGTAAAATAATTCCCCTTGTTGCACAATCCGCTATCGGACGCTAGTATGTCGGAAAACTGTTGCTTTGTAATCTGTACTAGAAGCTTCTTCTTGACTTTTTATTGTTAATAGAGGTAATGTAAATTATTAAACACTTTGTTTTCAAATAATAAGCAACAATCCAGTTCCAGTTTTATCCTGCTAAGCCGTTGTTAAAACCAGTTCAAATGTGTTAATGTTGCTCGGTTTAATGTTGATTGTTCCATTTATGCCAGACTACGTGTCTACCACTACCACAACATTTGGAAGTAAAAAAAGATCGGGGAAACATAAACGCATCGTCCGGTTATAGGTGAAAGGCCAACACGGAAAATACGCGACGATTATCGTGTGCGCTATGGATTCGATTTAATTGAAATTAAAATGCAATTTACAACATAGACGTACAAAAATCGTAGCCTACCGTTTCAGGGATCACAATTGATTGTGGGAACGGTTGGTCGCGTCTCATGTTATTGTACTCTCTTTTTATTCTGTTAACCAATATTTGTCTGGTGTTAAATATAAAAGAGAAAACAATCACTGTGTTAAATGATCGCCACATTACGAAAGATAGTTAATTAGACATATTTCTAGTAACCACTGAATGTTTAAATTGAGTTTTATTTTTCCTTGATCAACGCTTTTTGCCTTGGTAAAAAAATTCGTAATTAAAAATATTTCGCCCCATAACACTCGTATTGGTTGATTGCGATTTCCTTTTGATGTTAGTGTTCTGCGTTTATGATTTAATTTCGTACGCTTCCGTCCATTCGTCACAAGCGCGCATACCCTCCGCACGATCGCCCGTTGCGATTTCCCAAAACGCCCTTCCCCAAAAAAGCACATTCTTCCACGCCCTTGTAGAATTATCTTGAAACAATAACTTGTTATTGGTAGCGAAACCCCCCAGAAAGCATTCGCAGTTTTAGCTTTGATCTTGTTTTTCCCGGGAAAAAGTTCGTTAGTGCTAAACGCCGAGACGTGGAGCCGGAAGTGGTATGGGTTAAGGGTGTTTCCGTACAGCGGCTTTTGCGTATCGATTTATCAGGATTTTCGTGTTTCCCACCCTTGAGAAAAATGGTTCTGGGAAGGACCTTTCATTGGCTCTAGGACGCTGTCCGATCGATAAGCTGTTTTTTATCTATTTTGATACGTTCAAAACCACAACATTCAATTTAGCTCAAATTGTCCATATAGCTAGGGCGCATTTCGTTCATAATGATGGTGTGTGTTTTTCATCGGCAATGGAAAGGAAGAGAAAACTGTGTGCTTTTTCACTTCCACCTGAATGCGCTCTCTCAAAGGAGGTAAATCGACGGTGGAAAATATCAGCCATCCTTTGCAGCTGATTCCATTGCGTACCCAACGTGGCTATCCCATCGAAACGAAATTCGGTGTTATTCAGTAGAACCTTTGAACCCAGTTTCATAGTCGCAACCATCCCAAACGACCGTTGGTGTACGATTCGACAGAAGCGCGATCAGCTTTTGGGATTCATATTTCCGTTTCCGGCTGGCTGACGTTCCGTCATTGGTGGCTCATTTTCACAGCTCACTTCCGTTTCTCGTTTCGATTTTATCACATTTACAATTCCATGATGCGAAGCAGCAAGAGAGACGTCAATTCCGACACAACGCTTTGAAGGGTTTTCCACCAGATCAGATCCTTCAGTTTACATTTCGCGGCTAACGAGTGGTACGCTTCCACAAACCGAACTTGTTGTATTTTCTTGGACATTAGTAGAACAAAGAAAATACCCGCCTCTCCGAATCATTTCCTGGCGAAAATAAGCACAAGTTCGGTTATGAGAAAAATAAAACCAGACAGGACCAGAAGCAGAATCGTGAGCCGCTTTGTCTGTGCTATCCGTATCTCCTGCTGTTTTTAATGTGATTTGTGTGTTTGAAGTTTTTGGTGAATAATTATGATTATGATTATGGAATTTTGCGTTTCAAATATTCCAACTTGCAGCCGGGCATCGTACGCCTCGAGGTTTCTGAAGGAAACGCTACTTTGTTGATCTTGTTTCCGCAGCCTGCGTGCTCTGGGAGTCGGATCAACATTTTCGGAATGTATTTGAATTTTATCCACCGCCTCGTGTCCTTTGGCATCTTCAAAAATTCAAAAGCTTTCCCCGGGTGCTTTTGAAGAACCGGTTACCGGGATATGCGTGCTTTTTTGCCGTTTTTGCCGGATGTCTGTTGAATGGAACTGTTGAATTTGAAATGATTTAATTGCTATTAGCGCATTTGTCTGTTTAGGTGGCAAGCTTTCAGCGGAGACAGAAAGATGTGGGCTTGACGAAGGATACAAAGAGACTTTGCCCACGAGCATCATCCTACGCCATTACGAACTTCAAGTGTCCTTTGAAGTTGGTGCACGCAGCAACGCATTTCGATAATAATTGATTGAATTTTCTACAAAAGTGTTTCAGATATGTACCTGTTAACAAAGGAGTATAATGCTGATTTCAATTAGCAAGTTTAAGGGAAGGAACCATTCGTAATAATGATCCTGTAACAGAGTGCAATACATTTGGTAAATGTTACTCTTTTTAATAGCATTATTCCTATTTTTTCTTGAAGTCTTTTTGGTATCCGGCCCTGACTTCTTTATCATTTTTGCTTTAAGACGATATACACAAAAAAAACCTGCCGTCCCATAAATGTCACGGAGAAAAGTGAGAAAGAAAGCAAATTCTCTCACCACAAAATAACGAAGTAAATATTACAGCAGGAACCGAAGGAGCGATTGAATGCCTCGCTGTGGTACTCCCCATTCCAAGCTGACTTCAGTGCAAACATGTTTTCATCGATTGGTTGCTGTTTGTTGTACTTTCACTCGCTATGTTTGGGGAAAAATTCTGGGCTTCTTTTCTTCCTTTTTTGCGTTGATTGTTGGTAGCTTCTTTAGTGGGAAGGTTGATTCGGTGGGCAGATGTGGATTGCCTTCTCATGCTTAGTTAAATATTTACCTCGAAATGATATTTTTGACAAACAGGTTCTCAAGTTCGTTTCAAGCTTCATGTTTTATACGCAGAGCGAAGAGCTTTTTGCTACTGGAGTGTGTATCACACACACGCAGAGAGTTGCTTTCGAGTGAAGTAATGTGACATCCGATACGGCGATATTTCTATTACGTAACAATGCAATAACAGGCGATGTGTTATTGCGTGGGAACTGATTACGGAATGAAGTTTCTGGTGAATTGCGAATTGAAATTGAGTATATGTAATGTGACAGTACGTTATAGGGTTGTTCATATTTTTGAGAAAACATTCCACGATGCTTGACGTCAACGATTGTCCAAAGAGTATGCAATTATTATTTACCCAATTGCTCGAAATAGTTACTCGAGATACGGTATGCAATTTGTTCTACAAATAAAATACTTCCTCAATGTTGTAAGACAGAGTTCCGGTTGGTTTCAACTGCATCGCGTAATCTTAATATTACGAAGTACTCTTACAGGAATGTCGGCGTAAGTTGCAATATCTTGAAATCGAACAGAAATAGATCCACAAAGAGCAGTTTTCTTTGCGCACGGAAAAGTCTACCATAGTCAATGAAAGAAAGAATTCATGCCGAGGAGGATCGAATACATCTAAGCCATCTCCGTTTGACAGGTGTGTTTTATGGATGAATGCATCGCACAGCAAGATCGCATTTGGAAGCGTGTCATAAATTTGTCCCATAGCAGCTCGTACAGAGAGGGCGGAGGTTTCACTTTTCAAGCAAACCAGACAAAACATCGTTCCGAGGGATTAGATGTCTTAAGAACGTTGGTGCAAGCGGAACTCGTACGCAACAACAACACATCGTCACCGAGCGCTTTGCGCAACCGGGGTCTGGCAACGCAAAGGAACCGCGCCGACTTCCCGGCAATCGACAACGCTAGCTGATGATCGTTGTTTGTTTGATTTCGTTCTTTCCTTTCTTTAGCGTTTTTATCTCTTCCTTAAGTCTTCCCCTTCGGTACCAATTAGCTTAATTTTCGAACGGGATCATCTGCTTGGCAGCACTTTCGGGGTGCGCACACGTTGTTTGATAAGCATGCGCTTAACGATGGGCAATAAAATGGCTAATTTTATTGATACGTAGCCACGTGTGGGAAGACAAAGCAAAAGGATGCAGCGGAGGATCGATCACGTTCCTCTTTCAGCGGCATTCCGTTTTGAGTGGTTTATGACTTTATTTTATAAGATACGGAGATGGTGTGATACTGCGCATACATCAACTGTTTGTTGAACTTCACTAGTGCCGTTGGGTTTTTGATGCCCCGAACAGTGTAGCTTTATGGATGCGTGTAATTGGCCCCATCTCAGGCAACATCTGGCTTGCGATAGAAATGAGCAGAGTTCAATTGAAAGTCTTGAAATGATCGTTTATAGTGTGTAGGTGGGTGAAAAGTAACAACCCTTAACGCTACCGTCATCTGTCATATGGAACTGAGTTAAATATAGAAATTGAGAATAATTGTAGCTTAACTGTTTATAGTTAAACATTTCATAAAGAAGACGAAGAACTAATCATTTCAACATAATATTATACATTATTACAGTAACATCTGTAGTTTTGTGTGTGTTATTTAAGTGTAACGTAAGCTTTATTTAAAATTAGTGCTTTACATTTAATATCCGCTGTTTATTGAAGTTTTGTAATCTAGTTGGAACCTTTTCCATTAGACGACGAATGAACAACCCTATCCCATTTGCACCTCCATTATGTGAGTCGCCAGTATGTTTGCATTTTATTTATAGGTCCAACAGCATTTGCATTAGAATATCGCACGAGATCATTTACGATTCCGGCTGATAGCCCGCACCATATTCTACGTATCCGGTATTTTAACACACACATGCTCGGACACACAGCCAAACATATCCTCTACCGCAGTGTGACATCGGCCAGTTTAGCCCGGAAGCATTTCGACCACGATACTGCGGGACCAATGCCGAGGCTGGTTTGGCTGGTGTTTATCCGGTCGGTGGTTGATGTCTGGGTGTGCGTGCGCTCTAGGACGAGTTTGTTTTTCCACCTTAAATGCCTGCGGTTGAATGCGGGAGTTGACGCTAAGGCCAACCTGGCTCGAAATTCCAAATATCCTCGCATCCACCGCGGAACCATACACTCTCCAGCGAGACGGTGTGCCAGCTCGCCTTTACTTCGGAACACAAACCATCCCCGAAACCCAACCTAAGCAAACTATATCCGCATGCAACGGTCGACTGAAATTAACAAACAATTAATTATATTTTCACACACAGCAGTGAGTTTGCGTGGAAGGACTGTTCGGTGCCAAATGATGAGGGTAGCCTGCCCAGCTAGGCATGGTATTCTTCTGGCGTGGAGTCCGTCCGCTCCGTACGCTCCGTGGGGCACGGTGGTAGGTCACACTATTTACATGTCAAATATCGATAAATACTGCACGGTTGAAGAATTTCAATTCCAACAGAACCGTAACGTACGCGTGTTTGTGGCCTGTGCCCAGAGGATGGTTTCGTCGGAGCAGAAGAAATATCGGAGGCACGGTGCAGTAGGCTAGCGAGGTGATAGGTATTTGTGATATTTAATGAAATTATTAGAGCTAAGAGCTGTTTGGTGCTGTTGGGCCGGAATCCTCAAGCATTTCAACCCAGGGAGTTGAAGCCAGCCTCCACCCAATGTGTCACAATTGTGTTTAACTTCTCGTGGGTGTTCATTAGTTTTTGCCATTTTCAAAAACTACCCCCAACACGTACACACAAACACACATTGACGGCGGCACTCTAAGCTCCGCTTCGTTACGCTTGATTCGACAAATGGTTCCTTTTTGTTGTGTTGAGCGCACGAATCCGCTTCTATCCGAGCTCCGGTTTAACTATTAGACCAATTTATCGGAATAATAGGGCAGTGGAAATTTCGAATCCGATTTTGGGGAAAATCTACCCCGTTCTTTGCGTTCATTCATGCCCGTATTCATGCTTCGCTATGTTGTTTTATGAGGGTGGGCTCCAACCTGTTTCGGAAACGGATTTCGGTTCGATGGTTTTCAGGTAGTGATTTTTCCTAATTCCACTGCTACGTAGTCCACACGGTTCAGCAATTCAATTTTCGGCTAACCGATTTCTGTTTGATTGTTCCCTTTCTCTATTGACCAAAATGACCATGGGAGAGGGTTAACCGTATACCGACATCATAGGTTCGCTACATGTTCCAAGATACGAATAAACATAAGTTAAAAGGATATTCAAAGAAGTGCATAAAATTAGTTACATAAATGTTAACTGCCTTAATTTAATATTTATTTTTAAAGCTTATTATGTTTTATGTTTGTTTATAACTATTTATGAATAAACTTTGTATGTTTTAATACACATATTATTTAGGGGAAGTCTTATTTAATTTTAGAATTACAGTTTTTTTACTGTATTTATTTAAATTTTTTTCTAACACGTTTAGAGCAAAAACTTTTACTTTTATGCGTAATGTTGTATTACTGCTTCAAAGCTCTTTTACTATTTTCTGTTTTATCCTTCTCCTCTTATAGACAACTACTGCATATGTATTGCCCAACATTTGCAAACACCAGACAAGCTGAAATCCTTGGTTTAACCCTTTTCATCGTTGCCACCCCACCTGACGCTCCTATCGGAGGAAAACTTTAAATTTATCGCGCACGACTTTTCCGTGGCGGTTTCGTGGCCATGTAGCATAACCACTTGCACCGGTACCATGAGACACAGGACGTACCCGAACTTGAACGGGGATATTAAAGGGTTCCTACAACCATGGTGTACGATACACCATCACCCAGATCGAAGTACCCTACTCTAACCTTATTCAAGCTCCAAAATGGAACACATGGTACGGAGAGGATGAGAAGAATGCCGAAGCTCGCAAAAACACGCGAGACAGACGGCAGTGAGTAAAAATGTTCAGATTAATGATTCCCAAGCTCGCAAAGGTTTTGCAATCCTTCCAGGTTTTCGCTCATCGTCCACCGTAGGAGAGGTTATGCTTTTGAAAAATGGCATACAGCTCTTTATCTCTTTCCTTCCAGGGGAGGAAGTTCTTCGGGTTCATCCCCCTTGACACCGATCGACCGTCCGAAGCTGTGGCTTTTTTATTTTGCAACACCCAGTAGGTGGAAGGATTCGTGAAATTGTTGGTAAAGTGGTTATGTTTCCGGGTTTTCGGTTTGGGATTCCATCTTTGCAGAGACAGACTCCACACAGAAGGTTGTGGGGTCGGATGATGGTGGGTCGAAACTATTAATCAAACCGATTCGGGAAAAGCCATCGGATTTGTTGAGGAGGCAAGTGGGCGCTCAAAAACGCGAACCGGTGCCAAAACTACGAACGACGGTGCTGGGGTGTTTTGCAATACCAAAGGGAAAGATAATTAAGCAGTGGGCTTTTGAATGGGACAGCTTTTTTTAAGCCAGTATGGGGAACGATGTTTCTAGGATTTTAATTAATACTTTTGAAATTTGAGCAATTCATTACTAAGGCTACTTCCATGCTCAAGCGTTTTGCTAACTTTATGCTGCGAACAAAACAGGATAATTTAAAGAAAATAGCTAAATATCACCATTGGTTCTTCTTCAACAATTTTGCGTTTCATTAAAAACATACTAATTGAATATTTAATATGGAATATTTATGTTCATCTCCTTGATCATATTTAAAAGAAAATGTAGCCGACAGCTGGTTGTTCGATTTTGATCGTTAAGGACCACACACAATATGTCACGTGGCTGAATGAACATTCTTTGTACAACCTGTGCTAGGTTCTCTTATCAAAACGAAAACTTCCCATTGGATTTTTTCAAATAGGTCCGTTTCACAAACTTCAACAAATTTCACAAGACAACCTGCCTGTTATTACAATAAACTTTTTTGTTGCACTTCCTTTTCTGAAAAATATTGAGTCAGGTGTTGATACATCTGTTTATCATTCTTGGAATAGACAGCTGAAATGAAACGACAACTCAAGTCTTAATAGATAACGTATTTTTGAAAACGTCTAAGCAAAATAAAAATTTTTGGCTGATTTGGCTGGCACGTGCCACGCGCGTTGATTAAATGTTTCTCGAAAAGAAAACAATGTATTGTTTTTTTCACATTAACTATATAATTTCCCACGCACAATCAACCACCAGTACCTTCCCAGCTTGTCTTGGGATTTGCTGAAGCATGGAAATGCTACGCTTCTGTATTTAACACTTTCCACTGCAACCAATACCTCGGATGGCAGAACGTTGTTTGTTTTCGGTTGAATGGGCATGTGTTTGCCTGTTTTTATTTTGTTCTGTTCTGCTGTTCTCTACATGCTGTAATTTAATTTATCCTACGGCGTTGTTGCGTTTCGTTTGATGTTAATTATTTTTCCCCGATCCACCATTGGGCAGGTGAAAGCATCACTCGATGTGGGAGAAAAAAATGTTTTGTTAATTGGAATCTGCACCGTAGCGAAATACTTACTAATTTTTTACACAAACGTGAGTTGATTATTTGGAAATACAAAAATCCAGCCAGATTGCGGATGAAATCGTTCAACTTCATGTACTAACTGCCAATTATTGAACATTCGTTCAGTAGCGAAACAAGTGAAAAGTCTCACCTTTTTTTTCGTGATTTTCTTTTCGTCTAAATTGTTGTTGACGATACTTTAAAAAGCGTACACTTTTTGCTTAATTCTACCCAATTTCCTTGCTCATTCTCGCACATTCAAGTGGCCAGAAACTTTCCACGGGGAAATTAATTAACAATCGTTTCAATTCATTTATCAATAGCAATCGATGAATGCTTGGGAAAGGGAGAAGTTTTCCTTCAATTCCGTTTGCTGTGCGTGAGGTAAAATTTCATCACAAACGATGTTTGTTGCCACTGGTTTTCGTTCTTCCAGAGTGTGAAAAGGTACACCGAAACCTGGACAACCGTAAAAGCAAAACTGTTGCAAGATGTTTGAGACGATGGGGAAGGTGACAAGTTCGGTCACTGTATCTGACGGCACCTGGAGTGGCATTAAGTTTTCTCCACAGCTGGAGACGATTGTTTTCTTTTGCTTTTCTTGTCTTTTTTATCGGTTTTCGTGACACAATTTAAGCACAAAGTGTGCAGAGTACTTGGGGGAAGGATCGTGCTGTGACGTCCTTTTGACTAATAGATCAATGGTTTGGTTTATTCTCGAAAAGAAAAGCGAAAGTGTAGATTTTTACGATATTGTTTGAGTGTTCAATTGTCCGTTCAATGAGACGCTACTGTTTCCATAGAATAAAAGTTTTTGCTTCTTCTTGTTGAATGATTCGGTTTTCCTTTCCAATAATTTATGATCACAAATTGATCCTGCTTTGGTCTTTGTTAGGTTTGAAGAAAAAAAAAACATTTTTACTTTTTGACATTAGTTTCATGAATGGTGATGTAACGTTTTCGTTATTGAAAGCATTCGGATCTTATTTCGGTTTATTACATTCGAATGTTCATAATTTCAACTAACTAGATATTTTTACTATAATACTAACTACATTCATTCAGTTCAAACTCTCTTCTAATCAATCTTACCTTCATTACGAGTAAAATATTTTTTTCATCTTAGCTCTTCGATTTTGGTGCGGTTTTTGTAACAGCTTAATTCAATCATTGCGTAAAAATTACAACCGCACAAAACAATGCTGTGTCAGGTGAAAGAGCGCTACCAAATATCAACCAAAATGCTTGATTTAGCGAACGGAAAAACCAAGAGACCGTACAACAGAAAAGAAACCCCCCAATGATTTATATGTTTTTGATGATCGGCAATCGGATTTGATTCCCTGTTCATCATGCGCGTCTCACGGTAAACCTGTGAGATGAGATCCTGCCCCGCGCTTGCTGTAAGGAGCGGAGAAAATCAAACCACTTCTGTCTGTTTCGCCAGAAGAATGGGTCAGGCGTCTTTGTGTCTGTCAATCACGATTGATTAAAAGTGACGATTAGTGCATCGATGCGAATGGTCGGAACGATCCTTATCAAAGCAACATCATCGGTTGGGTGTGGAACAAGCCGTCAGTCCGCTTGACAAATGAGGGTCAAAAGGTGTGTGGGAATGCGGGCCGGAAAGCCCCCACAACCAACACGATACCACTTGTCCTCTCTTGTTGTAACGTGTTGCAAGTAAAAATGTCCTTAAGCCGAAGGATAAGGACGTACTCGGGAGGAAAATCGCACAGAAACCGTCCTGCTTGTGGCGGCTGTGATTTCTGTGATTTTTTGTTAATACCAAATGGTTTGGTGCTGGAAGCGAGAACTGATTTTTTGTTCACTCGTTTACGTGCCAGCAAACTGCCAGGCGGGGCAAAGATTATACGAAAGTGTGTGCTTGAACGAGCTTTACTGTCTGATGGCAAGGTTTTTCTTTCCTGCTTCTGGGAGATTTTCATGCTATTTTATTTGATTATTCGTTCAGTGGGATGTCAATTAGCAAAAACTTTACGTCAATCTTCCTTCACGCCGTTGTCTCTTTGTGGGATGAGTGGGAATGTGGATGTGTGGAAAAATGGAATAGGAGCAGAAGCTGTAAGAAGCTTTACGCTCACTTTTACATCGGAAGAGCAACCAAGGCGATTATACAAGTGCCTAAGAAAAGTTGTGCAGCTTACGTGAGGATAATTTTCCAAGCAAACGTAATCTTGTTGGTTTTAATTATGAACACTCGGTTGGAGTATGAAGGCAATCGGTTCATTTCTATCTGCCAGATGTACATAGAAAAAACTGGTAGTGTTGGGAACCTTATAAAGGTTGCACGATAAGGTCCCAACGACCTGTCAGATTGTGGGAGGAAAAGAGAAGTTTGAGAGAGAAAGAGACGAAAAATAGATAAAAACAGCCGCAGGATGCGCCTGCGGCTCATAACGCGATAAAACCGATAGAAATAAAGACCAAT